>VZTO01016459.1:110994-184968 GCA_013400615.1 Syrrhaptes paradoxus | reverse complement strand
GGGGGGGGGGTCGCTTCCTGCCACTGCGCTGGACTGGGAGAATTGAACCTGAAAGTCATTGTGAGGGGGGCAGCTGGGGTCCGCAGCGGGGAGGGGGTCACAGCCAGACTCATGCTGGCTTCAGGCCCCGCTGGGGTGGCTGGCTTCCATGGGGAGGGCAGCACGGGCTCTCCTGCCTGCCTGGGAGTGGTGCGATAGAAAGGTGCGTCCCAGTTCAGCTGATTTCATCGGAGCTGGCAGCATGGTGGGGTGCCTGGCAGGTGGTGTCCCCGCTACAGCTGGGACGTGTAGCCCTGTTCCCCTCTTCTAGCTGCACCCAGCTTTTGGCAAGCCTCTGGTTTGAGCTGGGCTGGCTGGGAAGGGAAGGTCTCCCATGGTCTCAGATTTGGGGGGAACCTCAGCACAGCGCTCTGCTGTGCCTCTGGCCCAGGGCTGCTGCTGGCAGCCGGTGCTGCTGGGATGATGTCATGTGAATATGGTTGAAGCCTGGGAGCAGTTCCTGCAGAGGAACCGAGGTCAGCGCTGTCGGTGGGGACAGGGAGGGTGCAGGCTGAGGTGGGGTGCAGTGCCCTGGGGCCAGACATCCTCTCCCTCCTGCAGGACCCGGTACATCAGCACGGAGCTGGGGATGCGGCAGCGGCTCTTTGTGGGCGTGCTGACCTCCAAGAGCACACTGAACACGCTGGGGGTGGCTGTCAACCGCACACTGGCTCACCGTCTGGAGCGCCTGGTGTACTTCACGGGCACACGGGGCCGCAAGGTGCCCCATGGCATGACAGTGGTGACACACAGTGATGAGCGGCCCATCTGGAACATGTACCAGACCATCAGGTACCTTCTGGACCACTACGTGAACGACTTCGACTGGTTCTTCCTGGTGCAGGACGATACCTACACGGAGGCACACCGCATTATCCGCCTGGTCGCCCACCTCAGCATTGACACCCACCTCTACCTGGGACGTCCCGAGGAGTTCATCGGTGGGGACACTGAGGGACGCTACTGCTATGGGGGGTTTGGCTACCTGCTGTCCCGCAGCCTCCTTCTGCTCCTGCAGCAGCACCTGGAGAGCTGTCGCAATGATATTCTCAGCGCCCGGCCAGACGAGTGGCTGGGCCGCTGCATCATCGACTACACGGCTGTCAACTGTGCCGAGGAGCATGAGGTAGGTCCTGCAGCGGAGATGGCCTCCAGGAGCCTGATCCTGGCGCAGCCCAGTGTGTTTCCCTGCCTCCTCAGAGGCTCCCAGGGCCAGCTCTTGCACCCTGTCATTCTTTGAGCTTGCTGTGCTGGCAGTGAGGGGGTGGGATTGTGTGCTGGGGCCAGCTGTGACCCGTCTCTCCTGTCTGGCGCAGGGCCTGCGTTACCACTATTTTGAGCTGGGGAAGAACACGGACCCCGAGCGGGAGACCGACATCCGTTTCCAGAGCGCCTTCACCGTCCATCCTGTGCTGGATCCTGTCCACATGTACCGGCTGCACAAGTACTTTGCACAGGTGGAGCTTGAGAGGACATACCAGGAGATCCAGCAGCTCCAGGTGAGACCTGGCTGGGCTAGGAGGGTCTGGGCTTCTCCTGTCATCCCCATGGTCTTTCTGGTCACTTCATGTGACCTCTCCTCTCTAATGTGTGGGTTTCTCACTTGAACCTGCTGTGGGACAGGATCAGCCAGTGCTGGCTGGAGAGCAGCCTTGGACCCAGATGGGTCCTGGGGCTGCCATGGTTCAGGTGATGGAGCCAGCAGGGTGCTGAGCTCTGGCAGCAAAGGCCAGGCAGGGTGGGAGAGGGTGCAGATCCTGCCAATGGAGGTGGTGTGCTGTATTTGGGGTGCTGTTTGGAGGAAGCCTGAGGTGCTGGCAGGAGTCAGGGTGAAGGCAGAGTTTTCTGGCACTGCTCTTTGGGCCAGGAGTGACTGGTCTCAGAGCATTGGGAGTCAGCTTGCCTGTAGACAGAGCTGCCAGACCTGCTGGTGCCCACCTTGGCTTTTACTCCTCCATCTCTCCTCTTACAGCTGGAGATCCAGAACGCCAGCAGCCTGTCTGCTGATGGGGACCATGGTGCCACGTGGCCTGTTGGCATCCCACCCCCCTTCCAGCCCAAAACCCGCTTTGAGGTGCTGCGTTGGGACTACTTCACAGAGGAGCAGGTCTATGCCTGCATGGACGGCTCCCCCAAGTGCGAGCTGCGCGGTGCAGATCTGGCAGATGTGGCTGATGTGGTGGCTGCGGCCATGGAGGAGCTGAACCGCAAGTACCAGCCGGTGCTCCACGTCCGCAAGCAGCAGCTGGTGAACGGGTACCGGCGCTTCGACCCCACGCGTGGCATGGAGTACACACTGGACCTCCAGGTGGAGGTGGTCACCCAGAAGGGGCACAGCCGCTCCATCACCAAGCGCGTGCATCTGGTGCGGCCCCTCAGTGAGGTGGAGATCATCCCCATGCCCTATGTGACGGAGGCCAGCCGCATCAACATAATCCTGCCGCTGACAGCCCATGACCGGGACCATGCTGCCCGCTTTTTGGAGACTTATGCGGCAGCTGCCTTTGAGAGCAGCGAGAACGCGGTGCTCACCTTCCTCTTCATCTATGATCCCTTTGAGGCTCAGCAGGTCACCCAGAATGACATCTTTGCATCCGTGAAGGCCCAGATCACTGAATACGAGCGCAAGTACGCAGAGGTGAAGATCCCGTGGATCAGTGTTAAGACAGACACACCATCCCAAATCAAGGTCATGGACATCATCTCCAAGAAGCATCCCGTGGATACGCTTTTCTTTGTGGCCGGCGTGGGGACAGAGGTCACCATCGACTTCCTGAACCGCTGCCGGATGAACACCATCAACAACTGGCAGGTCTTCTTCCCCATCCACTTCCAGGGCTACAACCCTGCCATTGCGTACCACAACCAAGTGCCGCCCACCACGCTGGACCTGCTGCGGGACGCGGGGCGCTTCGACCGCGACGTCTTCCATGAAGCCTGCTTCTACAATGCCGACTACATGGCGGCACGCACCCGCATGGCGGGCGATGTGCAGGAGAACGAGGACATCCTGGAGACCCTGGACATCTATGACATGTTCATCAAGTACTCCAACCTCCACGTCTTCCGGGCCGTGGAGCCGGCCCTGCTGCAGCACTACCGGCACCAGGCCTGCAACCCCCGTCTCAGCGAGGAGATCTACCACCGCTGCATGCAGAGCAGCCTGGAGGGCCTAGGCTCTCGCTCCCAGCTGGCCATGGTGCTTTTCGAGCAGGAGCAGGGGAACAGCACCTGAACCCCGGGGTGTGGAGGGGCTGGCCCTGCCCTGCCCTGCCTGCCTGCCCTCCCCACCTCCTCTGCTGCCCACATCTGTCTTCCTCTTGCCGGTGGCTGCAGAGTTTGCCAGTGCCCGAGCTCATGACTTGCCCCACTGGGGCTGCCTGGGACGGGGTCTGCCAGCCTGGGGTGCCTGGGTCTTTCCAGTGTGGCCATGGCTGTGCAGACCCCAGGGTGAGGTGGGGTTGGTGTCACTGAGCTGTGAGCTGGGATGCCCGGCTCCTTGCCCCACAGCAGCTGGCCACCGGCCTCATCCCCCTGTCCCAGCAGGGAGGCAATGGGCTGCCCTGTCCCTTGCTGTCCCCCTCGACTGGGGGCATGCAGAGCCCCAGGCTGCACTGCTACGGGGCTATGGCTGCCACAAGGCTGGGGTAATCCCTCATAGTTTCCCCAGGGCCCTGGAACAGGGCTGTGCCCCTCACTCCTCTGGAAAAATAGCTCAGTTGTGCAGGGAGAGCCATGTCTGCTCCTGCCACAGGCTTGGACAGGAGGATGGGGCGTGTCCCACCCCAAAAGAGCAATAAGGAGGTTGGTTTTGGGGTTTTGCCACTTGGCAATGAGCCAGAGAACTCCCGGCTGGTTGGGGCAGGGCGTGCTTGGCCCCTGGGGCCGGCAGGCACAGGGGGTGCCAGAAGGGATCCCCCTGTATTCACATACCGTGAGCTGCTCCCCATGGGAACCATGACCCAGGCCACTTTGGCCTTCGCAGTATCAATAGGACGTCGGAGGTCGCAGCCCTCAGACGAGAGCCTCCCGACAGAGGTGGGAGCCCTCCCCACCGTGGGGGCAGGAGACGCGATGCCCGGCTTGGTGGGCACGGCAGAGGGTTTGGCTGCGCATCTCCTAAGGAGAAGGCGACTGAGGAGCTGCTCTCTGCTCCTGGTTTGTATTTAATAGGTGGGGAGAGGAGGGAGGGGGGAATGTTTACATTAATAAAATGGAGATGAACTAGTGGGTCTGGCTGATTCTTCCCCGGAGGACCTCTGGGTGTCCTGCTGGGGGTCTGCATGGCGGTAGGCACTAGCTGCTCGTACAAAACCTGGCTGCAGTTGGCTGGACTGCTTCCTGGTATGGATGCTGCCTGTGGCATCCTCTGCCTGAGGTGGGCGATGTCTTCCTCTCCTTAGCAAGGCCGGGGGAGCCCCTTGGCTTATGGACAGGCTGGCAAACACCAGGCCCAGCAGATACTTAGAAATACCAGCTTGAGCCCATGGGGGATCACAGCAGGAGTCCTGCACCTCTGATGCCCAGCATCCCTGGGGCCATCCTGCTGTCACCACTTGCTACTGGTCACTGGGGTGCAGCAGCATGCTGAGCCCCTTGCCAGGGGAAGCCCCAGTGCCCATGTGCAGCCCATAGAGGTCTGGGCAATGCCCTGTTTTTCCTGGTGCTGTAAATTTATGATCCTGCTGCCTGGGTTTCCAGCCCTCCTCAGCCCTGGTTGCAGGTGGAAAAGCACTGCGGTGAGGGGCTGGTGGAGCCATGTCTCCTCCAATGTGTGCCATCCCTGTAACAGCCTTCATGGGCTGTACATGAGTAACGGGGGACCGCTGGTACGTGTCAGAGCAGAGGTTGGGTGCCCAAGGAGGGTGAGCTCTGCCCTCCAGCATCTGGGATCAGCACTGAAGGAAGCTCCCAGGCCAGAAACCACATCTGAGCAATGTGTTGAATCAATACTGCTGGACTACTGATGAATCATTACTCTTAGGGTTGATTTCACCATTTTTTCAGGCTGTTTTGCATCTTGGGGGCTTCTCAGCTTCTTGTGGTTTCCAGTTCCCTGCTGCTGTCGTGCTGGGTTGAGCAGAGCACCGTGACCTGGCCCCAGGCTGTCTCACCACCTGCAATTCCTGTTCACAGCATGAGAAGCAGGGACTGTGTCCCCTCCCCATGTGTCCCCTGCCCATGCTGCCTGCTCTACGCGTGATTTTCACGGCTTGATGTGCGCTTCCCACCTTTGGGAAGCCCTTTGGTCATCACGTTTGACTTGTTCACGAAACACCTGTATCACAAGAGACATCCCCAAGAAAATTAACCAAACCTACTCGTTGTTAGTTAAGCAGGCTGTTAGCGCTCAGCGAAACTCATGGAAAGCCTCTGGGCTGTGCAGCATGCCTGCCCTGAAGACACCTCGTTCACACATTCCAGCTCCAGTCTGCATATCCACCATGTAGGAGAGTATATGTTTACATATCATTTTGTTCTATTTCAGACGATAACTGTTAGCTTGCTCTGAGTATTTCTATTTTTGATCTTCCCCAAGTACATCCTTAATTCCCTTTAAATGTGAATCTGGGACAGAGGGAGCGAGGCGGATGCAGGTGTGTTACAGATACATTTCTCCTCTAAAAAGCAGACCTAGGAGTTGGATGTTATTATGTGTTAGTATCCGAATAGTAATAAAACAAACTGGCTTCAAATCAAGTTGTCTGCAAAAACAAATGCTGAATTGTCATTTAATAGCCACAAAATGGTCTAGATCGAGACCTCTTGTCTCCTCATTGCTGTTTGCCCAGACGGAGTTAGAGCTATTTGCAAGGAAGCCCTCTCTGCACCAGCCCGGCGTACCTGCTGGTGAATGACAGTCCCCGGGGCACTCCCCCCACAGTTATTGCTCTCTTTTAAAAAGGAGCTGGCAATGTTTGAAGCTGCTTTGGTGTTTGCCAAGTTGTTTGCAGCATTGCAACATGCTGAAACCCTGCTCTTGCCTGTGCAGAGCTGGCAGGTGCAGGCAGGGCGCTAGACTGGGACGGTGTCACCCTTGGAGAGGCAGGGAGGAGTGGCCCTGGGTGCTGACAGGGACTTTCTGCAATCCCTGTTCAGGTTTGACCAGTACTTCCATACAGTGTGGGGATTTTTGCACAGACGCGGTTGCAGAGGCGGAGTGGTGAAAGGGCAGTTTTCCCAACAGGACAGGAGAAAACACGTGTCTGCTACACATTGACTTCTGGTTCCCTTGAGAAAATTTTCTAAAAGCGTTATGGGCTCACCACAGTCTCGAGAAGAGCAATTCAAGTTCCTCTTGGGGAGTTTTTTGGAAGAGAGTGTGACAGGCCAGCTCAGAGCAAAGCGCTCTGAAGCACAAGGGGTGGCTGGGCACTGCGGGGCTGGGCAGGCGCCTGCCTCCCTCCTGCACTGTGGCAAGGACTCAAGCTGGGGAGAACCCAAGCTGCAGCTCTGCTGTTCCCCCATCCCAGATTTTTCCCCTGCTGCAGTTGTGCAGGCGCCTCTGCAAATGCAGCCGTGAGCGTGCCAGCAGGGAAGGCAAAACCTGTTCCTCCAGCCCTGCTTGGGTCACCGCTGGCTGTGCAAAACCCCACGGCAGAGTTACTTCAGCCCGTCAACATCAACCAGCTCCACGGCTGACCTTTTGGAGGGTGTAGGAAGTGAGATGGTGCCAGGAGAGGGCTGGAGGGCAAGGAGCCCTTTGGTCCCTGTGCTTTCCTTGGGCAGGGGCCAGCGGTGACCCACAGGAGCCAGCCACCAGCCACAGAGCAGGACTGGGACCAGCCCCAGCAAACGTTCCCTCCTGGCCGTGAGAAAAGGCAGGAGAAGCTGCACTGCTTCAGGAGGAGCAGGCAGGGAGATGTCGGGCTTTGCCTGTGCCCGATGCCCGCGGTCACAGCCTGACATACCGCCGAGCCCCTCCAGAGGGTGCAGGAAGTGGGGGAATTCGGTCAGGGACTTTACTGGCCAAGCTCGGGGAAATCGGAGTCTTTCGATGAAGAGGGAAGCAACCATGAGCGGTAAGTGCAGGCAGGGCTGCTGCTGGTGTGTGCCTGCCTGCGAGGCTGTCCCTGCACAGGGGTGTCAGCACACGCAGCTGTGCCCGGGGATGTCCCCTCTGGGGACACACAGCCCTGGTGCAGCCAGACTGCAGGAGCCCGAAGCTCTGGGGCTGGGGGGAGAGGCAGGCAGTTCAGATGGATTTTGGTTTTTCCAAAAAAACTCCTTGGTTTTTCCAGCCTGCATGCCTGCTGTCAGGGCCTGAGTGCTGGAAAGCTGTGCTGTGCGCAGTGCCAGCTATGTGGTGGCCATGTGTCCCCTGCCTGGCCCTGCCGACGGGTGCCACTGGTACATTTTCCCAGCAAGGGGGTCATGGGGAAATGTCTAGGAGCAATCTCGGGAACAGGTGCAATTGCAGTGCGTGGCAGTGGAGGCACGGTGGGCAGTGCCTGATGAGACGCCGGTCCCATGGGCAGAAGGGGTCCTCACCAGCTGCTCCGTCCTGGTGCCCCCTCCCTGGGGCTGGTACCATATCCTGTAGGAGCTGAGTCTGCCAGGGTTGTCACCTCCACAGTGACAGGAGCCGTCGCCAGCACAGCCGGTCCTGCCGCAATCAGGTGCCTGGCATGTGTCCAGAAGTCTGAACTCATTAAAATTAAGGACCCATTTCACTGTGGTGGATCCCCTTCTAATTATGCTCCAGCTGTTTCATGTGGCTCGTTACAGGCGATTCAAGCAGCGCTGGGCTGGGCTGATGTTGCTTTGCATCCTGGCAAGCCCCAGGTGGCAGTGGCCCCATTCCTGGGGAGTACCAGACTCCTGGTGGCCCTTGGACAGGTGCAGAGTGGGAGGGGGCAGTGAAGAATTTCTTCGCTGGGGTTTGGGGCTGGCCCTGGGGTGCTAAATCTGTGTCATCCTGCTCATCCTCCTCAGCCCAGGGACATCTGCACTGGGACACCAGGCACGGCACAGGCAGGGGGCATGTGGGGGACACCTCCCCTGCCTGTCCTGTTTGGAGGCGGTGGGAGACCCTACTGGAGGTGTCACCTCCAGGTGCCACTGGGAAGTTGCCAGATTAAAGAAGAGGCACTGACAGCAACAGATAAAAATAACTTTACGTCAAGTCTCTGCTAGGTCACCACTACAGGGCTCCCGGGACCTGTCCAGAGGCTGCTTTGCCCATCACCCCACAACCTGCCAGAGAGCAGGCAGCTGCCTACACCGTGCTGCCGATCCCATGTAAGGGCAGCACCAGTGCTAGCACTGGCCCTCCACTGATGGGGCTGTGGCTGGCACTGGTCACTGGCGTGGGGGTGGAGGGGCTACCACAGGGGGCACATCACGGGCAAGCATGTCTTGCATGGGGGCCTGGCTGCGGGCAGGGGTGTGGGGTGCTGCTTTGGCACGCGGCATCCATAGAGTACCCCCACAGTACCCCCAACCCATGTTTCTGTCCTCCCATCTGCCCCCTACTCTGTGGCAGCCCCAAGGAATATGAGAGCCCAGCCTCCCCAGGACACTGCTGGGGTGCCCACCCTGCTCTTGGGAGTGATTCCAGGGCTGGGGTATGGCTCTGGCGGCTCCCACTGCTCATGTCCAGCCGGCAACCACTGCACCTCTGCTGGCACAAGTTGCTGGACAGTGGACAAGGCTTTCTGCAGGCATCCATGCAGAGATGCTCACCTTCAGGTGACTGGGTATGCTGGCTCTTGTGGTGCCCAGTTCCAAGTGCAGAGCTGCAAACTGCTCCCCAGGTCCCACCGTCCCACCACCACCTCCCCTTGGCTGGGACCAGCTTCCCCCAGCCCTGCCTGCTGCCTCCCCCAGCCCTGCTGAGGTGCTCGCCCCAGCTCTCACAGGCGGCTCCAGACCTACTTGTGCCTCTTTATTAGGGAGCGTTTGTACATCTATAAAACAGTGACAGACATCTCTCACGTTCACCAGCACGAGGGTGTTTGCACCGGCTCTTCCATTTGCACTGCGGTGCCCATGCCCACCCTGCTCAGGGCTTGCTGCTCCTGCTGGCATGGATGGGGCCACATCCTGCACCCCCCTGCCTGCCACAGGAGACCTTTCTGTAGGTCTGGCTGGCATCGCCATGGTGCGTCCCCAAGCTGACACATGGCACCCCTCCAGGGACACCCCTGCTTGCGCCTGTGTGGTGGCTGCAGCAACCCTGTGGGGAGCTGGCATGGGGTGCTCTGGGGGGGCTCCCCGGGGAGCAGTGCTGTGCCAGCCCTGCCAGGATGATTGCTGTGTCCCCCACATGCAGGGCTACATGGGACACCATGCAGCCAGGTGCTTGCACTGAAAAGGAGCACATTTCCACACATATTCTGGGGGGCTGTTGGACTGTGCGTACCCAGAGCCAGGGCTGCCGAGCATGTCACTGGGCTGGTGCTCTGGTTCCTGCCCTACAAGTATGGGTCCCTGGGGGTTGCAAGGATGATGGCTCCTCCTGCATCTATGGCTTTGGCCACGGTGCAGCACAGCCGTGTTCCGTCTGCAGGCACCGGGATGGGGACCAAACCGGCAGGACTAGGGACCACCTGGCTCAACCCCAGCTTCCCCCTGGAGGTCTCAGATTCCTGTCCCAGGGTCCCCTGCTCTGCTGAGTGTGTGTGTCAAGGGGGGCTTTGCCAGCCTGCCCCCACCTCCTGAGATATTTTGGGGTGGTTTGCCCTGCGCTGGTGTCTGCTACAGTGGAGGGGGAGGAGGCAATGTCCAACAGGACAGGGGGAGTGCTGTGGGTCCTGCCGTGGGTCCTGCCATCTCAGGGCAGGCGGGAGAGCTGTGGGTGCTGGTCCCGGCCAAGGCGGGTCCGGCTGTGGCTGTCTGGGCAGTGGCGGGCACCGGGCACCCTCCTAACCGTGTACAGTCTAGGGGAGGCACAGTGGGTGCTCAGCACCCGGGGGTGGGAGTGTGGCAAGGGGTACGTGCACGGTGCAAAGGAGTGGCGACAGGCAGGGGAGTGAGGGCAGAACCCCCCCCCCCCCGCCCCGTGTGCCACCTGAGCTCTGCTGGGCAGCTGCACCAAGGGACGAGCCACTTTGGGCAATGCCTGGGCGAGGAGAGGATGGGAAGGGCTGGGTGGGGGGCACGGTGGCACTGGGGACAGGAGAGGGGGGAGGTGGAGGGTCTGCAGTGCCGCAATGACTGGGGGCTACTGGGCCCAACACTGGAGGGTGGGGGGGTCACAGTGCAGGGGTCTGGCTGGGAACAGCAATGGAGGGGCCGCAGCTCTGGTGGGCTGCAGGAGGGTGGGGAAGGGGGGGGCGGATGTTTGGGGGGTAGTGTCACAGTGGTGGTGGTGCCAGGGGTCAGGGTGGTGCCATGCAGGTCTGGCTGCAGGGGGGATGTCCCTGGGCTGACCGGGGAGGCCGTGCTGCTCAGAGGGATGCCCCACAACGCTGCACTGCCCTGCAGCAGGTGGGGGGGTGGTCCCTGGGGAGGGAAAGCTGTTCAGGCATGTCTCTCTCCTAGGGGGGACTGTGCAGGGCAGTGACCACCCCCTGCACGTTCTCTGCCCCACGCTCAGCTGCTCCCTGAGCCCCTTCAGCGTGCCCAGACCCCTCCACACCATGTGCTTGAGACAGGGCCAAACCCGCGGTCTGGGGGAAAGAGGAGGGGATGGGCAAAAGGGCTGGAGGGCTGCTCTGGCACCAGTGCCGAGGCAGCTCTGGGGGCATCACCGGGGGCAAACGGCGCAGCTGGTCCCGGCGGTGGGGTGGGGGAGGCAGGGGCCTGCGCCCACCACACCCGGTGCCCTGGTCCCTCTCCATGTGGATGGTGGGGAGCGGGGTGGTGGGGGGCTACCCCCCCAGTCCCAAGCTGGCCTAGCAGGCAAAGTCCTCAAAGACGCCCTGGTGAGGGTAGTGGTGGCGGTGGTGGTGGTGGTTGGGCAGGATGCCCGCGTTGTAGGCGCCCTCCACGTGCCGGCCCAGCGTCTCACAGGGGCTCTGCAGGGATGGCAGTCAGTGCGGTGGGTCCCTCGTCCTCCCCCCCCCAAGTACAGCCTGTCCCCAGGAGACCCCCCAGGGGCACCCAGCTCCCTGCCACCCCAGGTCTGTCCCAGCTCTACAGCCTGAGGTCACCAAACGCAGAGCCATGCTGTCCCTCACCCTTGGGAACGAGGTCCCTTCCCCCTGGAGCAGATGTTGCCCTGGCCCTGTCTTGACAGCCCCCTGGGCAGCCCACCCCCCTGGGGTACCTGGTCCTTGAGCTCCTCCAGTCCCAGGGTGGCGATGCTGCCCGAGGGCTTCTTCAGGGGCGGCTTGGAGCGGCGCAGGACCCGGCTCACCCTGTCCCGGATCACCTGGGTGCAGACAGGGGGTCAGCGCCAAACCCCCACGCAGGGGGCACCTCATGTGTGGGCACCCCTGTCTGCACGGACCTGCCACCCGCAACCCTCATCTCTGCCTGCCACCCGCCTCGTCCTCAGGCCACCAAGGGATGCTGGGGGACCTGTCCTCCTCCCGCTACCTCCTGCAGGGAGTTCCTGGATTTGGGGGCCCTAGTAGCCCTCTGGGATGGCTGCGCAAAACAGCCCCCTCCTGGGGAGCCTAGCCCCTGCTCTGCGCCTCACCCGCTCCCCCTGCCCAGCCACAGCCCTGGGGGCTCAGTGCACCTCGTAGACATAGTCCAGGATCTCCAGGATCGTAAGGATGCTGGCGCCGATGAACAGGCCCATCTGTCCCCCGATGTCCCCTGAGGAGGAGGAGGGGGAGATAGTCACCGAGTGATGCTGTGCAGCCCACAGAGAGCCCGGGGTGGGCCAGTGGGGCTGTGGGCACTGCCGGGGCTGCCGGAGGGAGGGGGACAGCATGGTCACAGGGGCAGGAGCAGCGGGACAGAGGAAGTGGGAGGTGTGTGAGACAGGGGACGGCCAGCAGCATGCCACCCTTCAGCCAGGCTGCAGCCGGCTCCTGCCCTGCGCAGTCCACCCCCAACCTCTCTCTCAGGGCTCCCAGGGCTGAGACCCAGAGCTCCACACATTGGGGTCCCACAGGAGAGTGGGGGGAGTCACCAAGAAGTCCAGCAAGGTCGTAGGCTTTCTTCTGCTCAATGGTCTCGTAGTTGAGAGCCTCAAAGAAGATGTCCAGCACCAGGAAGTTCTCCCTGTGGAGACACCGCAGTGCTCAGAAGGAATGGCTGGTTACTGACCCTCCCACCCCCACTGCCCCCCAAACCTCCCCTGTTCCCCAGACCCCCACCTCCCAGGGCCCTGGTGAGTTACTCAGGCTGGTGTGGTGGGGACATGGAAGGAGGACATCCCAGGCTGGGAAGGACTATGGGGTGAGGAGATGCTGGCAGCAGGGCTGGGAGGACACTGGTGGGTTGGGAGATGCTCTAGTGGCACCTATCCCCGGCAGAGGATGCTGCAGGGACCACACGTGCCAGGATCCACTCCCTGCATGCTGCCTGGAGCGGGGTGGGGGTCCCTGAGGTCCCCAGTGTCCCCAGTCCCCTACCCACCCCTCTGACACACCCTGTCCCTGGTGGCTCACCGGATGTAGGTCTCATTCTTGTTGTACTTGCGGGCGAGGTAGCGCGCCGAGCCCTTGTTGGGAATGCGCACCATGGAGATCTCCTTGCCATAGCGTGTAAGGTTGCATGGTGTGGGGCAGCTGCAGCGCTCCTGGCTGTCCTCCACCGCCGCATCTGGGGACATGTAACTGTCAGCATGGCCGCACCCCCTCAGCCCCCTCCCTGGGGGTGCCTCACTGGCCTGCCCCCAACCGCCCGCCCGCTGCTGCACCTACCCAGCGTGTGGTCAGCACACTCAATGTACACGTTGGGGGAGCAGATGGACTCATTGCCTGCAGAGAAGCAGCTGGTCAGGGGTGCCGGAGTCTGGCCTGCTGCTGCCCCCCACCCTCGACTTGCTCCCCTAAAAGCAGTGGGGCAGGGGTGGCCCCAGGGCGTGGAGGGGATGGGGATGGGTGGCCCGCGGTGTCCCCTGGGCACAAGGCAGACAGGGAAGGATCTGACCTGGGGTGTAAGGGCTGACCCAGAGTGTGGAGAGGGTTGGGGTGGTCCTTGGGTGCAGAGGGATGGGCAGGGGAGACCCTTGGGTGCAGGCTGTAGGGGGCTGGGGCAGCCCTGGGAGGACCGTTTGGGCAGCAGGGTGTCCCCATGCTGTCACGTGCGCTCCTCACCTGGCATGTGGACCATGCGGCAGTGGCAGCTGCGCACCACAGCCTCCTTCTCACACTGCAGGCGGCAGGCAGCGATGCTGTAGGTGTCGTAGCCGGGCAGCATCTGCTCCCCCTGCACACTGGCCCGGCAGTTCCCCCATGGCTGCGGCAGGTAGGTGAGCTGCCGGGGTGAGAGGGGCATCGCTGCAGGGCCACACTGTGCTGGGTGCCCACAGTCACCTCGCTGGGGGCTGTGGGACATCCTGCCTTACCCGCTGCTCCTGGCAGGACACAAAGGTCTGGAAGCCCGGAGAGACACCAAAGCCCAGCTGATGGATGTAGGGAGGCTCATCCTGGCTGTGAATCTGGACTCGGATGCCAGCTTCAAATGACGTCTCATCTGTGGGAAAAGGACAGCGGGGCTGCATGCCTGCCCATGGGGACAGCTCTCAGCTGTACCCCCCCAGAACCTGCACCCTGGCACTCAGCACCCCTCCAGTGCCCTGCTTGCCCCATAGCCCCCCCCCACCCCATGGTGCCCCACTTCCCCAGCAGCCCCCCCTCCCTCCCAGCACCCCTCACCTGTGCCCTGCCTGCACCCCAGCCCCACTCACTGGTCTCTTTCCAGATAGGCAGGTACTCTTCCTGCTGAATGTCCAGCATGATCTCCAGTCCGTTGCCCATGCCGCCCTGGCGGGTCACTCGTGGGTTCCTCCGGTCTCCGTTGAAGGTGTAGCACTTACCGTAGCGTGTGTAGACCTGGGGATGGACAAAGTGGGGGTGGGGAGGGAGCAGGCAGGGATCCGGCAGGGCATTCTGCAAGCAGGATGAGGTCCAGGGATCCCTTTCCAATCCCATTAAGGTGCTGAAAGGGGGAACAGTTTTGCATGGCCCTTGGAAGGGTTCATCTAAGCTCCCCCCACCATGCTGCCATCCCTTTGCCCTTGCTGGGGGGGGTGGCATGAAGCATATCTCCCATCACCCACAGGGCAGCCCAGCCATCCTGCCTCTGCCACGAGGGGACTCACAGGGACGAAGTGCTGGGGGCCGCAGCGCTCTCCCTGAAAGCGGCACTCCACCAGCATGTCCTCAATCTGGTGGCCCAGGCGGTGGAAGAAACTCTGCATGGTGCGCTCAGAGCGGCGAGGTGGCAAGAAGCGCGAGTAGTTGGCGAGACGCATCAGCCAGGCACGCTGGTCCTCCCCCAGCACAGCCAGCATCTCGGGCACCAGAGAGCGGTTCTCCCAGGCCAGCCCCAGCCACTGCCCCACTGAGTAGAGGTCGGGCTTGGTGAGGCGCAGGAAGCGTGCCCGGTTGGGGTTGCAGAGGGTGACGGCTGGAAAGCGGAGCTGGGGGGCCCGGGTGAGGCGTGCCTGGGTGTGCACGGGGCGTGAGAGCAGGTGGTGCAGGCAGTCAGTGGCGCCGGTGGCCAGCAGCCCAGCAGAGGCCAGGAAGGCCAGGCTCCAGAGCAGGCGGCGCAGGCGGGACTGTGGCCGGGTGCACATGTAGTGCAGCCCGGGGATCCTGGTGGCTCGCAGGACGCCGACGGTGAGCTGGGCAGCGCTGCCATCCTGAGCCACTGCCAGGGCTTCTTCCCCATCCCGGCAGCAGGCAAGGGGCAGTGGCATGGCTGCAGGCAGGAGGGGGTCCTCTGGAAAATGGGGTGCAGGCTGTCCCTGAGGCTGCCCAGGGTCCCTGGTCCTCTCCAGGGACCTCTCCCGCCTGGAAGGCTTTTGCTCCGCACCTTCCTGGAGACGAACGTGGCAGGCGCCTTCCCAAGCTGCTCCTGTGACGGGCGAGGGGAGGGAGAGGAGGGGGCTGCTGCAAATACACGCCTTCCCCCAACCTCCATTCGGGAATGGAAAATTCCTCCCTGAGCTGGGCTGGGACAGGGGCGTGTGCTGTGTTACCCCAGGCAGGGTGAACCGGCAGCACCCTGTGTCCCCGCGTGGTAGGCACCTGTGTCTGGACAGGGATGCCCTGTTCCAGCCGCGCTGTGTGAGTCCTGTACCTAGAGATGCTGTGTCACAGCTTGTCCCTGCTGTCCCCTGCCCTAGCAATGCAGCCCTCCCTGGACCCCTGCCTGGACTCCCAGGGTCCCCAACCACAACTGCTCTGGGGCTGGGGCCCCTGCCCCAAAGAGGCAGGACAGGGCCAGGCCTGGGGGGCCACCGCCTCCTGCCAGCACTGCTTGGGACCACACGTGTACCTTGATCCCCAATGCACTACCCTGGTACCCCCACTCTAGAGATGGGGACTCCAATGGATTTGGGCCCTGTGGGGTGGGAGAAGTAGTGCCATGGGGCAGGAGGAGTAGAGCTGTGGGGCAGGAGGCTGCGTGGGAGCCCACCTGAGCCCGGCGGGCGCTTTGAAGTGACGGCTAGGCTGTGATCAGAGTGCGGCAGCAACAGGGGGGGTGTCTGCACCAGGCTGTCAGAGCAGCTGGCAGGGCCCCGACAGCTTGTCAGGCCGCCTTCAAAGCTCGGCGCCGCGCTCCCCAGCAGCCTCTCATCTCCCGCTGCCGCCACTCCCCAGCACCCGCCTTCGGCACCAGCCCTGCCAAGGCGTGGGCTAGTCCCAGGGGGTCCCACAGCCCCCACAGTCCCAGGATAAACTGGGGCTGCGGTGCTCCCAGTGAAGGTCAGCATCCCCGCTGCTCCGCAGTGCTGGGGGAGGAGCAGGAGGGCAACAGTGAGCATGGGGTCTGGAAGGGGGAGCTCCTGCTTGTCACAGCAGTGACTCGTGGTGCCATGGGCAAAGTGTGTGTTCCCAGCCAGCCCAGGGACCCTGCCAGGATTGGAGCAGGCAGCTGGGTGACAGGCACAAGGGGGTCCCAGGTGGGTCAGGAACGGGCTTTGGGAAGGGGACAGGTGCTGAGGGAGGTGAGCGGAGGCAGCATCCCCAGTGCCCAGGGCTGGCGGGCGCTTCCCTTCCATCCCCTCCACTGCACGTCCCGCCCCGCCCCAGGGAGGACCCAGCCACAGGCACCGGGTGCTGGCTCCGGCCCTCGCCGGCTACGGACAGGGACCGACGCCGGCCCCGGGCCCCGGCGGGCGGTGGAGGCGCGGCTCCGGCAGGGGGCAGCAGGGCGCCGCACGCGGGCTCACAGGGCGCCACCGCCGGCCCGGCCGGGGAACTCCCGCCCCGGCCCCCGGGATCGGGCCCCGGCAGCGACCCCCGCTCCTGCCGCCACCCCACCGCCGGGCCCCGCAGTGCCGGTGCGGGCTGGAGCGCTGCCGTGGGCTCCCCCCTCTGCAGGAGGGCCGCGGTGCTCCCTGCTCTCTGCACCCCCGGGACCAGCCCCGTGGGTCACCCCCACCCCTCGCGGAGCTGCCCCTCCAGCCTGCGTGTCTCTGCACTGTCCCCAGGACACAGCTCGCACCCCGCACACTTGTGACGGGGGGCTGCGGGAGCCGGGCTCAGCTCCTCGCTGAGATTTATTGTGGCTCCGAGCGCCGGAGGCTGCCTCCTGATAGCATCAGCCCTCTGCACACCCGGGCAGCTTCTATATTAGTTTTCTTTAAACGCAGGATGAGCTTCCCAGGCTGGAGGAAATGTCATTTCTCTGAACGCTTCCATCCCGTGTCGGTTCAGACATCTCCGGACAGCATCACAATCACCCTGGAGCGGTGCGAGGGATGGGGATGGGATGCAGAGGCCAGGGCATGTGGGGACAGACAGCTCCAGGACAGGGACATGGGTTGGGCAGAGCTGGCAGAGAAGGTCCAGCAGTGGTAGTGGCCTTGTCCCCTGTCCCCTGCAGCCCCCAGGCAGGAAGACATGGCTGCAGGGGTGCACAGGGAGGGCAGGGGTGCCCGTGGCACCCAGCTGAGTTACTCACTTGTCGGCTGCCAGGGTGCCAAGGCCAGCTGTGAAATTGCGCTGGCGAGAGCACAGCACAGTCCTGAAGGGCTTTGCCTTTCCAGCATGACAAACCCAATTAGGTAACAGGGAGCATGGGAGGAGGAGGAGGAGGAGGAAGGGCAGAAGAGAGCCTGCCTGCACCAAGAACATTATTCCCTCCTTGCAGCTGACCCAGAAAAGTGCCTTCTGGGGCTGGAGCACATACATCGAGCCATGGATAGCACCTGGGGCATGGGCCCCCAGGCACCCTGCTCTGCTTGCTGGGCACCCAGGGGTGCCACAGCCTCAGGGCCAAGGCAACAGAATTCCTGCAGGGCATGCTGGTCTCCCAGCTCAGCTGCCGCATGCTGGCATCCCCGCACCGCGCTCACGTGCAGGGGAGACCCCATTAGGGAGGTAATTTCCCGATACAATTCCTCATTTCCCTGCTCTGTGCCGTGGAGGCACGCTGACCTTGACAGAAATAGCTGCTTGCGCCTCGGCAGGCAGATCCCAGCCAGTGATCTCTGGGGGCCCTGGCATCCTCCTCCCCACCCCACAGAGCTCTGGGGTCCCCCAAGTCCCCTCCATCCCGCTGGGGCTTGTCCATGCAGGGTACCCCATGGGAATGGGGTGCCAGCCCCCAGTATCCTCACCCCAGCTCACACTAGCCCACCCAGGCACCCCCAGTCCCCACCGCTGCCAGCCCATTGTACCAGCCTCCAGCTGATCCCAGCTCAAGCAGGTATTTCCGCGGCTTACACGGCTCCCCACGGTATTTAGCCTATGGAAGACGCCGTTAAACATTGCAAGCAGCAACAAATCCTGATTGCTCCGAGGAGACAACAGGCTGTGCTAAGCTTCCAGCTGAATGTTTGCATGCAAGAGAAACGAGCTGTGGCACGTGCAGCACTGATGGGTCCTACTCCTGCATGCTTGGGGCACCCAGCCCTGCTCCCATGTCCCTCCTGGGACACGCAGCCCTGCTCCCACATCCCTCATGGCACATGCAGCCGGCAGGCAGGCCCCAGGCATGGGCCACCATGCAAGAGAGGGCACTCTGGCATGGGAACACACCTGAGATCTGTCATCACTGGGGCATGATGGGGATGGAGATGGAGATGGAGATGAAGATGGGGATGGAAAGTCACTGGAGTGCTGCCTGCCCTGGGCTTGCCAGGGATGCTAGTCCAGGGATAACCTTGGTGGGTGTCCTCTGGGTACCCCAGACCAGAGAGCAAATCAGCATGGGCAGGAATAGGCAAGCAGCCTCCAAAACTGGGAATGCTGCTTCCTGAGTGAGCACAGGCAGCTGGAGACACAGGGATGCCCTTGGCCAGGAGACAATGGTGCAGGAGCTGGGGCCAAATTGGGACAACACTGGCAGAGCTGGGGTAACAGCATGCCCATGCATGTTGCTCCTGCCCCCTACTCTGCTCTTGCTCCCCACTGTGATCATCCCAGCCCCTGAGCTCAGCTCTGCCAGAGCCCCTCACCATGCCTCCCCCCTCCCCACCTGCGGCACCCCCAGCAGCCCCCTGCACCGGTGCAGTGCGGCCAGGCCCGCCTGGGTGCCCTGGGAGGGAAGCTGCAGCGCTGACGCCAGCATCACAACTTCCCGGGATATGAGATCCGCTTGGATTCAGCAATTTCAACTCATTTCAAGCCCGATTCTGCAGCAATTTTCTGAGCCAGTGGGATGTTTTTGCCTCTGCAAACGTCCCCTCTCACGCATGGTTGCACCATTTCCCTTCCCCGCTCCCAGGAGGGGCTGGGGAACAGTGCCAGCTTGGCTCAACCCCAGCTCTGTGGTGTCACAACTACCCCTCACACCGGCAGCCCCTTGGTGCAGCCCCCTGCCCCACATAGAGCTGTCAGGACAGATCCTGTGGGATGCAGCCCTGCTCATGGGTTCTGGGGCTCTGCCTCCATGGAGCACCAGGCTCTGCAGCCTCCATCCCAGCAGAGCAGGGACCAAGCAGGGCACACCAGCACTGGGCTGGGCTCCTTGTTTCCCCCATCCTGCGAAGGGCTAAGTTCTGCAGCATTCCCCATGGTGCCCTGACCTGCTTCCCCAGGAGCAGGAAAAGCAGTGGGGCAGCAGCAGGGCTGGGGGATGCTGCAAGAACATTTCAGAGGGGCCAGGAACCATTGTGTCACTGCAATGTGCCTCCCTCCGTGCCACTGGCCAGCCCATGCCAACTGAGCCTCCTCAGCCAAAGCCAAGCCAGCAGCAATGTGGGCACGTGGGGCCAGCAGAGCCCCTCTTGTACCAAGCAGGCTCGCTGCTAGAATACCAAGTGCTCAGCTGTGTCGCGGGCTGCACCGCCAGCCGGGCAGAGCAGCGGGAGGCACCCGAGCCCCGCACCAGGCACAGTGAGCAGGTCACTGCCAGGCTGCTGCACTGGGGCCAGCATGCAGCCCAGTGCCCCCCAGGGGGTGGGCAGGATTCGGGCCAGGGCTCCCTGCTCCTGGCGAGTCAGGAGCATGGGGATGCGACGCAGGGCAGAGGGATGCACTGCCCCCATGGGTAAGGACACCTTCCCAGCACATCTGCCCCAGCACTGCCAGTGACATCAGTAAGGCAGGGGGACATTGCCACCATCCTGCTTTGAGGAGCAGCATCTGTGACAGCACACCCAAACTCATGTGCCAGGGAAGAAGCTCTCCCTGCAAGCCATTGCCCCAGAAGCCCTGCACCAGCCAAGCCAGGAGCCAGAGGGGACCGTCCTGCCGGTGCCACACAGAGCCGGGGTGGCCATGACAGGGAGGTGAGGGGCTAGGGACCCCAGATCCTTACCTCTTGACCCCGCTGTGCAGGCACTGCAGCACACAGCTGCCTCTGATAGCAAAGCAAGTGCCACCGCAAAATTGTGCTTTCCTCTCCTGCTGCTCCTGGGGGGAATTCATCCCAGAATCTCACTAGTATCCTCATTTCCAACCTAAATTTATTCATGGCCAGTTTGTACCATTTGTTCTCGTGCCAGCATTGTCCCTTAGCTTAAACAGCTCTCTTTCCCTCCCTTGTGTTTACTCCCTTGATGTATTTATGAACAGCAATCCCATCCCCTCGCAGCCTCCAGCCTGCCAGCTCGCACGTGCCAGTCGCTCCTGCCTTCCTCTCCCAGTTCAGGCTCTGTTCGCCTGCGCAGCCCGGCTGCCTGGCACAGCATCTGCTCCAGCTCCACGGCAGCTTCCTCAGCCCCGGCTGTCCAGAGCTCGCCCACTGCTCTCGTGAGGTCCCCAGCCCATGCAGACGTATGACTCTGCCCTCTCCACCCCACAGCAGCCATGGGGCAGCATCCCACCCCAGATGGAAGCACTGCCCCAGCCAGGGCTAACCTGCTCCCTGAAGATCTCCTGGAAGCTTGTGCTTTCATACAGTTTGCTTGCACTAAACACTTTAAAGCATCCACAAGAAGAGTCACCTGGGAAAGTGAAGGAGCCAACGCCAAGTGAATTGCAGAAGATGAAGTGCTGAGGCTGCTGGCAGAAGCAGGGGGCATGCTGCAGCACAGGGCAGGGGTGCAGAGAGGCAGGGAGGAAGGAGTACAGGAAGCCCACTTCAGCCCGTCAGCAGCCTCTCTGAGATGCCAAGCATCCTGCCTAAGCATGAGGGTCTGGTACTGAGACCGCAGCTTTCTGCCCCACGTTTCTGCCTCCTGCCTCTCCTGGGAGGGAGATGGGGAAAACTGTGGGGCAGAGCCAGGAGGTGCTCACAGTCACCACAAGAAAGATGCACTGAAGCTGCACCCCTAAACATGCCAGAAAGAGCTTGCCAAGCTGATAACCTGCTCCCCGGCCTGGGTTTAGACTGTGCTGAGCAGCAACCCTGCCATCACTCTGTGCACCCTCTGGCACTCTCCAGTCAGCTTCCCATCCTCAGACACCCCTGTGCTGGGCACGCCACCCCCAGGAGCACAGCACGGCACACTAGGGATAAGCACTGGGATGGGCTGCAGCTCAGCCTCGCTGCTGCAAACCCAACAAAACATGCACGCACATAGACAACAATTATGTAATTATGGTTTGGGTAGCAGGCTCCTCTTGGCAGACAGAGGAGACCCAGTGCCATGCACGGTGCTGTGCAGACATGGCCACCCTGTGCCACTTGGCCCCAGGACCAGGGAATGATCCCCAGACATGTGCTTTCACACAGAGTTGTAGCACTGAGCCCATCCATCCTGCAAGCTGGAGAAAGCAGGGAACATCAAGGATACCCGAAAGCGGGGTACACATGGTCCCCGGGGCTCCTTTGTGGAGCTCAAGCAGCCTCTGCTCTCTAGCTGCTGTCACCCTGCAGCGACTCCAGCCCTGATGGATGTCCCCTGCCTTGCAGGTACGGCAGTGCCTCTGCACGGTGCTAGTTGGGTGCTGGTGGCTTTTCGCTGAGACACAGCAGCAGACCCCGGGTGCCACCGGCCCTGGCTGCCCTGCGCCCACGGGGGCACTGCGGGGGGCAGCGCACAGCCCCCCCGCTCCCCCCCCGGCGCAGGCAGAGCTCTGCGGGCAGCGCCGGCCCCGGGGAGCGCTCCTCTGTGAAAGCAACCTTGCTGCGCCGCCAGGCCCCAAAGGGTTAACAAGCAATTTCCTTTGCTGACAGCTCGGAACCCGTTCGCTATCGACTGCGGGAGAATAAGAGGGGAGAAGCAGCGAGATAAAAAGGCAGCAGAGCTGGCACCGCCTGCTTAATCCCAGCGTTTAATCTGCTGGGGCAGCGCAGCAGCCTTATCTCGCCGTCCTTCTGCTGCTCCATCTCATTACGGCTCCCACGGCCGCGCCGCCCGCGGATGCAGAAGCTGAGCCGCGGAGCGCTGGCCCGGGGCTGCCAGCCAGCCCGCCTCGCTCGCCAGCCGCCCCAGCCCGCTGCGCTGGCACCGGCACCCGGGGGAGACACTTCCCCCCTGCCCAGCCAGAGCGGACACACACACACACACACACAGAGGGATGGATGCACAGACTGCACCCACAGAGCGGGCTGTCTCACACATGGTGCTGCTCACGCCTGGCGCTGTCACACAGCCTCAGGGACACACTGCCAGTGTCACACACACACACACATGTTCCCTGGTCTTTGTCCCCCCTCCCCAGGTGCTCTGGTGGTCCAGCCTGCGCGATGCTGTACACCCATGGCTGGATGGAGGATGCAAGGCTCCGAGGGACAGCACGTGTAGGACAGCATGGCCAGGACAGCAGGCAGGGCAATACCACCTCATCCAGCATGTCCCCCTCCCTCCATCCTCACCAATCCATGTGCTCCCCTGCACGGTGCCAGACCAGCTCCACTCCCTCTGCTCATCCCACCAGGTACACCATGGCCAGTGTCATTGGGTCACCCCCGGGATGGCCCTGGCAGCTCCCCAGACACAGGGCAGGGGTGGGCAGGAGGCGGGGCTGCCTCCAGGGAGCCAGCAGGTACCAGCACAGACACAGTCCCTCCAGCCATGGCATTTATCTGTAAATTCGCAGCACGACACCGTGAAGATGAAGCCTCCGTGCTAGCCAGGTTGTCACAGGGGTTATCCTGCTGCCTACAGATGGGTTTATACTGATAAGATTTATTGTCACCCTGGCTGAGGCGCTGCCAGTGCTGGCTCCCCTTACAAGGAAGGCTGTGCTGCCTGCCTGGGGGTGCCATGAGAGCCAACAGCAGCAACTCGTCAAGCAGCTGCTGGCAGAGTGGGTCACTGGATGGAGGAGAGCTGGACATTACCCTCTGCTCCCCACTGCCAGGGCTGGTGGGTCCCCTGCCTGCCCGTCCCAGAGTGCCTCACCCTCTCACCATTGCAGTGGGATGCGGGGGGATGCTGGTCCCCAAGCTGGACTGGACTGAGCAGAGCACACATCTGTGCTGTCAGAGATTTGCTGACGGTGCTGGCAGCACAGCTCCTGTCACAGCTCAGTGGCTTTGTGGCTCTCCTGTGTGGTGTAGGGTGGCTGGGACTCACAGGTCTGCCAGGGCAGCCGTGCATGGAGCAACCACAGGCAGGATGACCTGGGCAGGGAGCAGGGGGGAGCCCCTCAACCTGCAGCCTGCCCCATCGCTGCACAGGAGTTGGCAGTGGGGCTGCGGGAGGTGGGGCTTTGTGCATCCCCTGTACTAGGGTCACACAGGGTGAGTAGGAATGCCCCAAAAAGGGGAATTTGTCCCCAAGGTACTCTGCTCTGCCCCAGTCTCTCACCTACGCCCTGCTGACCGCCCCCCCCCCAATCCCCCCCCCATTCCCCAGCACTGATTTCCCTGGGGCCAGCAGGGATTGCCCTGAGCCACCTGGTGCAGCCAGGCAGGCGCTGAAGCAGGCTAAATCCCTGAGCAGAGGGAGGGGGAGCCACCTGCCAGCATCCCGCCCTGTCCCCCAAGTCACCGCATAAGCCCTGCACAGCTCCCCCACCACCCTCCTCCCCTCTCTTCCCCTTCTCCTCCCCTCCAGCCCCTGATCTCCTGACAATCCTGGGGGCTCCGCTCTCTCCACCAACATGAATTTCACCCCAGCATGTTGGAACTGAAGGGAACAACACACAAATGAACAGCCTGAACCCTGGCTGCATCCTCTTCCCAAGGGCCAGCTCAGGGGACTGTGGGGGCCGGGGGGCTGGTTGGGGTGATGGTGGAACCTGCCAGCACATCAGGAGCCTGAGTGAAGTGGGGTGATCACAGCCCAGCGGTAAAGGGCTCGTTAATAGTTGAGCCCTTTTAGTAGAGATTAGGGAGCCGCATGGCTTTGATCTTTGATTGCCAATTTGCATCTTGAAGGCGCTGGGACCTCATCCAGCCTCCACGCAACCCTTTGTGGTTATCTCGTGGCTAATGGATTTGTTCTTAATGCTGGAGCGTGCAGGCTAAAGGCTGATTAAACCCTCTCTGCGGCGCTAAATCAATGGAACAAACATGATAGGGGCTGGCTTTCCCCAGCCCGCCCGCTCCCGGGTGGAGGGGCTGATCGACAGAGCCCCCGCACTCCAGTGCTGACAGGGGCTCCCTCCTTGGGGCTGTCGGGCACACTCAGGCAGGGACAACCCCATGGCCCATATCCCTGTACACCTGTATCCCCATCCTCTGTTTGAATAGGCTAGGGGAGCTCAGGACCCCTGGGGCATTTGCCTTTCTTGGATGCTTGGGCCACATTACCCTTGTGCTGGTCCTCAGCATCTGCAGGAATACCCCAGTCCCCCCCCCCAGCTCCTCTTATCTCCCACGGCTTCCTATGGGAGCAGGGACATATTCTGCCAGGGATGGGATGGGACAAGCTGCTCCTGCAGCTGGGGGACTCCTTCCCCTTCCTTGTGCCCTCTTTGCCTCCCACACGGTGGGGAGCAGCACTGGCAGCTCCCATCTCCTCTGTCCTTCAGACCATCTCCCCTTCCCCCTGCTCAGAGCCAGCGCCACATTCCCAGGACTGTGTGCTGCCTGCAGCAGCCCATATACATCACGTGCTGTGAGCAGCAGTAACCGTACACACTGTCCATAATGCCCGTGGTCTCCACGGCACACCTAGCTTCAGGAAAATGCCATTCCAACTGCATTTGCAGGCAGCATTAGCAGAGGGTACAAGCTGCACAGGGGACGGGAGCTGAGCACCTGAGACGAGCAGAACTAAGGTTTTGGGAACCAGGAGCTGTGGGGAGGAGGGCTGTGTGGCTGCAAGCAGGGAGGAGACTGGGTGAGAGCATTTTGCTCCCTTTGCTTTTTGCAGGGCTAACAGCATCACCCAGGATGCTGTCAGGGCAGAGCTGCTTACAGGTCTGGTGGCATTTGAGTGACAGGACCCACAAGCAGGGACCCTGCTCCAGGGCCCAAGGCATTGGTGCTGGAGGATGAGACACGAGCTGCAGCACAGTGAAGCTCAACCAGCGCCTTGCTGGGAACCAGTCCGTGGGGAGAAGGTACTGGGAGCAGCCCTGCTGGCCCTGGGCTCTGCCCGTGCCAAGCTCAGTGGAGGCAGCCGAGCTGCCACACGGCACGGCCCCAGCAGGATCGCCCGCAGAGATTCCCATCTGCAAGCCTCGCTATTGAATCATCTCCCCTCTGCCAATATTTGCCGAGTGTGGGAGATAAAGTGGCTACAAAAGTCATCGATGCTGGCATTTCAATCTACCCAGGATGGCAGCAGAGTGGTGGCTGGGTGGGCTGTGAGCCTCCCAAGCCAGCGGGGCCCTGATGGCTCAGCCCGCCAAGCCCTCTGCCCCAGCTCCTGGCCCCAGCCAGCCAAGCAGCCCCTGCGCCCTGCCTGCAGCAGCACAGGGGGGAGCTGGGACCCCCCGCTCCCCTGCACAGCACCTCTGAACCAGGACAGACATTTCCACCAGGTCACCATCTCCCCTGTAACCCTGCACCATGCAGCCCCCCCTCTCCCTCACTCCAGGCTGCCTGTGCAGCCTCTGCAGCAGTCCCCGAGTGGGTGAGGTAGGACATGATGCTGAGATACAGCTCCTGGAGGAGAAGCCCAGAGCGTTATCAGCCAGGGGAGTTAATTAAGGTCATGTCAGGCGATAAGGAAACAGGATGTCAGAGCAGCAGCAGGGCAGCAGCGCAGGGAGGGTCAGAGCCAGAAAAAACTCCCTCTGAAAAGCAACTCCACAGAGATGTGATCAGCCAGGCACTTGGGGATGGAGCACCTGTCACAGCCACATGCGCGGGGACTCTGTAGATGGCACTGCACATGCTAGACCCATGTCCAGTACATAGTGGAACGGTATGGAGATTGAAATGGGATTGGATGCGGATTGCCATGGGATGGGGATGGAGATGGAATGAAGATGGAGATGGGATAGGGATTGAGATGACGATGGAGATGGGGAAGGGATGGGATGGGGCTGGGCAGAGAGCACAGCTGTAATTCACCATGCCTGGCCAGGGAGAGACATCTGAGCAGCCCTGGTCATCGGCGCCTGTGTTTGCACAGGAGCAGCGCACCCCGGTGTGACCAGCACTGTGGCAGCAGGGCAAGAATCACTGTGAACATCTGCCCGTAATTAGCACATGTAATTGCAGACTCTTTCTGATTAGCAGGACCTCAGAGACGGGCACACCAGGCTGCTTGTCAGCGCTTGTGACACTTCTGACTCAGACTGTTCACCTCCCAGTTTAGTGATGGCTTCACCTCCCGGGCCGGGCAGTGCTATGGGTCTGGGAGAGCCAGGCAGTGGGAGCAGGCTGGGAACCCAGGGGACAGGCATGGGGGACACGCTGCCAATGCAAACCCATCCCTCCTGCATGAGCAGCCGCAGCACCCGTTGCCCTGCCTGGCTGGGCGGGAGCTGAGCCGCCAGGACATAATTAATACTTGCATCAATCTCCTCTGCATTTGCATAGTGCCCTCGGTCCTGTGCTGCGCGGGGAGGCCGGCTGCTCTGTGCCCTTCCCGGGGGCAGCAGCAGCAGATGCCATGCTGGCCCTGCCTTCTCTGCGGCAGACACAGCCCCAGCACGGCCCCTGACTTGCCCCCATGTGCACTCCATCCCTGCTTGCCCCACCGCCCCCCGCAGCAGGGACCCCGCAGGCCCCCACCCTGCCCTGCTCCAGCTGCTGGAGCGCTGAAGACAGATGGAGACACTTCCCACTGCCGCAGGGCCGGGGCTCCATGTGGTCCCTCCCTCCCTCCTCAGGCTGGGAGGAAATGACGGGGACGGCAGCTCAGGATTGAAGGGCATGGCAGGGTTTGGAGGGCAAAGGGGGGCGGCCAAGCTGCAGACACCCCCCTGCAGCAGGGAGGCATGGCAGTGCCCACCTCTGCATGCCCAGGATGGGGTACAGGGTCCATGGGCAGCATCCCCGGCCAGTGCCCGCGCTCCTTGGGCACCCAGCTCCCTCCTGCCCCTGCCCTGCTGCCCTGGCCCAGGTGAGCACCCCCAGCCCATGCCCAGAAGGGTCCCACCAGCCTGGCAGGAAGAAGAGCTGGGTGAGGAAAGAGTCTAGGGTGGTGGTAAGGACACCGGGTGCAGTCAGCGACATGGGTGCCATCTGCAGCCCTCGCTTTGCCACTCTGTGGGTGCAGGTGCCGGTGGCAGAGGGACAGGACAGCATGGGGACATGTGGGGTGCCAAGGCCACCTCCCCCCGGGGATGACAGGCTGGCAACACATCCCTATGCAGCTAAGCGCTGTGCCTCATCAAGGCCCTGCTGACAGCCGCTCCTGTGACACCGTGGGGACCGCGACGCTCTGGGTACAGCTGCGGTACAGCCAGATAAAGTAGGAGACATGTCTCCTACCCTTGGGGCTGCCCACCAGCCCTCTGCAGCCACTGTCACCAACACACCTCACCCATGCCTGACCAGAGCACTCGTGACACCCGCAGCACCCTAGGCACTGGAGGCACCCACAGCACCCACAGCACCCCCTGCCCAGCCCACCCCAGGGGCATGCGGACATGGCCACCAATTGTGCTGGCCCCCAGGGCAGGGGGCCACAGCCTGATTGCAGCTGCCCAGACAAGCACGGCCACCTCAATCAGAGACGCGCAGCCCACCAGCGCGCTGGGAATTAAACAGCTAATGAGCTGCCGGCTGGAGGGCCGGCAGTTAGCGATTAATCAGGGGCTCTGCTCTGATGAGGCTTGTGCCTCCTGTCCCCTCCCATCCTCCACATCCCAGGGGCTGGTGGCCGGCCACCACGAGCAGGGGCCAGCCTGGCTCTCCAGCCCAGATGAACTCCCAATGCAGAGGGGTCCCCGACCCCTGTGCTGCTGTGACATGGCACCCACAGGCTCTGCCAACCTCTGGCTTTCCTGTCCCCTCTCCTCCTGTGCTCCCCTTCCCTGTGCAGGATCCCCAAACCCCAGTGGGTCAGGGTGCAGGCCCAGGACCCCCATCCAAGAAGGGCAGCGCGGTGCAACATGCCCTGGCTCAGCAGTAGGGCCATGGTCACCCCCCGCTCGCTGCCAGCACGGCGATGGAACCGCGGATGGATGGGGCCGGCAGCACCCTGCCTGTCCCCGCTGCTGGCACAGCACCAGGGCACGGCTCAGAGCACTGAGCGAAGGTTTTGCAGCGTAAGCAGGGGACAGCCGCCTGCAGAACTGCGCGGGGAGCTGCAGGGAAGCAGCTCAAGCATGAGCCCAACTCTTCTCCCCCGCTGGGAAGCCCTGTCTGTCTTTCCTCCCCTTCATGGCCCTTGCAGAGTCAGGATGTGGAAGAGGTCCTGGCACCCTCCTGCCCTTGCACCCTTGCCGTGCAGCCCATGCAGGGACTGTGCCTTGGAGACACCTTGCCAACTCCTCTGCAGCTGCACGTTGGGGCAACACCTAGGAGAAAAGGCCAGACACTGGTGAGGAGCAGGTTAGAGAGCTGCATGTTCTCCCCATTGCACAATTAATCATGAGAATTTTTTCCTCCTTTCGTGCATGAAACAAAATTTGGCAGGGCGCTCTGACCACAGGGACGCTCTGCTTGCTCTCCAGTAAAAACCCAGCCACATCTGGCAAAGAAATAACCTCAGAGCACCCCTGTGTGCACAGGCGGTGAGAGGCAATGCCGGGCCAGGCAGGAAAACCCATCAGGGCTTGATCCACAGCCCCCCATGCAGCGAGCACCTTCAGCCACATGCTCCTGGTGTATGACCCCCCTCCCCAGCCCCCAGCACACACACAGCTGTGCTGTTCTGCCAGCGACATTGTCCCTGCCCACAGGCCCTGTTATTCCTGTCCTGGACATATAAATGCACAGGCAGGAGCGTCCACCCCTACCAGCGGCTTGGGTGCTGGCTGCAGCCCCTGCAGCGCTGCCTGGGCTCTCCTCCCACCCCTGCCTGCCTCCCCCTGCCCACTCCATCCCCAGCCTGGCCAGAGCCGCAGCACGTCCTTCCCAGGCACTGAGCAAGCCCCAGCCTGCCCAGCAGCGTTCCAGATATTTGTTATTGGAAAAAGGGGGAAATACGGTTTTTGACAATTATTGTTTTTTCCACCTGAGCGGCTGCAAACTTGTTAATTTTTTTCTTTAATGTGTGAACAGTGTCGACGGCAGCTGCATGTGAAATGACTCGACGCCCTATCTGCGGGTCCCTGGCTGGCTTTCAGTGCTCGCACCGCAAACATTGCCTTCTATAAATAAAGGCCTATATCTCATCAATGGCAGAACAGCAGAGCTTTATATAGTCGTCTTACATAAAACCGTCTCTCTTTATGGGCTTCAAACGATTTGCGTCACTTAGTGCAGCTCCGTAAACCTCCTGCTCCAGCCGCTCCCCCGCAGAGGGAGACCCGGCACGGCTGCCCCATGCCCCACGCTGCCGGCGGGGAGCCCAGGGTCCCCGCTCCGCCTGGGGCTGCCCACCCCCCACAGAGCCAGGTGGCAGCTGTGTCCCCGTCCCCCCGCCCCGCCGCCTTGGCACGCGCTTCCCTCCAGCTCGCCCAGCCTTGGCACCGAGCGCCAGCGCGGCAGCCAGCACTGCCAGGCACCCCGCTGCCTGGGGATGGCCGGCCGCGGGCCAGCGCCACATGCTCTGCCCTTGTCACCTTCCCTGTCCCTGCCGCAGCACCTGGGGCAGCACAGGCAGGGATGCTGCGAGGTGCCACTCTGTCCCCCATCACTTGGGAGTCAGGGACCCGAGGGCATGGGGTGACCAGGGATGCGGTGCTGGGCAGGGAGGGGGGGCCCAGCCAGCTCCCAGCAATGACATGGAGGGGACATGACCCCAGCCAGTGGCCTTCCTCTCTCCTGCCCAGCATGTGGCTGGTGCCGGAGATGCCAGGGGCTGCCCCCATGGCCATGGGGCGCAGGTCCCAGCCCCAGCCTTTGCACAGGCTCCCGTGGTCCCCGGGGTCCCCAGCTCCATATGGCAGAGCCTGCCCCTCCAGCACGCTGCAGGCACCCGCGTGCACGCACGGATGGGTCGCAGGGGGGCCGGGGGCTCTTGCCAGGGCTGCAGCACTGTTTGCTGCAGGGAGGCAGACGGCACCCCAGCCAGCCTCATGGGAGCTGGGGGGGGCAGATCTGCAGAGAGTGTGGTGACAAGCCTTTGTTTATCCTCGTGCCACCCCAGCCAGCTACCCCAGGCAGGCAGAGCCTGAGGGACACAGAGACCCAACAGCATCATGGCACCAGGATCTGCAGTGCACTCTGCCCCACAGCTGCCCCATGCTGCCTGGCTGTGGGACCCCTGCCACGGGTGACACTGGCACCAAGGATGGGGTCACAGCAGTGCCCTGCCAGCCACGGTGCCACGTGGCATCCAGCCATGCTGCCAGCACAGGGCACCTGCACGCCAGCCAGCCCTGCCCCATGCCCAGAGCCCCCATGCCCAGCCACCTACACCACACCCCACGAACCCCAGCCAGTCACTCTGCAACCCATCAGCCCCACAGCCCTATGTCCCCACTGCCCCATGGCCCCACAGCCCTGCGGCCCCATGCAACAACCAGCACCTGTTCCTGGGGCCAAACCCCTCCAGGTGCCTCAGCCCCATCCCTCCTCCACCACCCAAGGTGCCCACTCCACTCTGCAGCCAGTAGTGATGAGAGGGTCACTGCCCCACAGACCCCCATGGGTACCCTAGCTCCAGGGAATGGCAGTGTCCCTGATCCATCCACCCTGGCACGTGGGACCAGCCTTGTGGCATGTCCCGCATCCCCAGGGAGCCACACCAGGCGCGGGTGTCCTGGCCGCTGGCTCCCCCCGTATCGGAGACAGGCTTATTAAGTGTGCAATATTAAATTACCCAGATAAGAGCGTAAGAGCTTTTAAAGTCAATTCATTAAATATAATTATGAAGAGAGCTTTTTTATGCTCACGGTGATCTGATCTCAATCAGGGAGACGGTGGGAAAGCCGCTGGCTCCTCCAGCATCTCCGCTCCCCCGCCGCGTCGCCTCCGCACCCCCTGCTCCCCCTCCTCAGCGCCCGCCTGCGGGGAGCCAGCACCCACGGCCACGGCCCTCGCCTCACTGCCCCGGAACCTCCTCCCTGGTGTTGCTGCTGGTGCCAGCGCCACCCCACTCGAATGGAGGTGGCACAGGGGTGGGAGAGGGGAGGCGATAGGGGTGAGCTTTAAGGGCTGGCAGGGTTGGGGAAGTGGGCAGTGGGGTATGGAGATGTTCTGGGGCAAGAGACAGGGGATCTGGGGAGCTAGGCACAGGCTCTTCCCAGCCATGGGTCCCCTTACCCCAGGATCCAACCCCCTTCCCGTCCCCAGCAGAGCAACCTCCTTAGGGACCTAATGGTGCGTCCCCTCTCCCCAGGCAGGCGGACTGCATGCTTCTCTCCGCTCCCACACTCACTAATGTCTCTTTGCAACCAATTAATACCTGTCAGCCAGGCAGAGGCTGCCCCAACCTGCAGCCAGACCCCTTGCAGGCATCCCAGGTAGCCCCATGGCAGCCCTTCGCACTGGGGCCCCCTGGTCGCCCCATGCACCCCCAATCGCAGCTCGGAGTGCAGCTACACACAGGGTTGAGCCTGTCTTTCCTGGGGGAAGCCACAAGGTAGTGGGGGTCCCAAAGACACTTTGGGAGCCCCATGCACCTCACACCTCCCTAACTGTCCAAAAGACATACAGATAGGCAGGACACCCAGTGTCCCCTTGCCACGCTGCCCCAAGACCCACCGTGCTGAGGGGCTTTGTGCTGACACCCGCAGGTTCAGTCAGCCCCTTGCTGTCCCACCTCAGCACCCCAAATCCTCATCACCCCCACATCCACCCATGTGCTGCTGCAGCCCAGGCACCACGCAGCAAGGAGCAGCAGCCTGCCTGTCTGGGAGCAGGGTGGGCTCTGGGCTGGGGTCCCTGCACAAGGCTTCGGTGGGAGCTGGTGGGAGCAGCTACCCACTGCTGGGAGCTGCTGGACTGACATTTATTTTTAGATGTGAATTGTATAAATTAGCATTTCTCAGTGGATTAAGCAGCAGAAATTGTGTAAAATTAAATGGCAATGAATTGCATTAAAGTCCCGTGTTTTCTGGCACAAGCAGCGCCCCGAGCCGTGCTGGGGTGGCTCATGTGTAACAGCGCTGGAGCTGCCGCCACTGCTCCGGACAGGAGTACAACCAATCTGCAGCATCTCTGCACCACCTGGGATGCAGACACACAAGCACAGCAGCTGGGTTGTGAGGATGGGGGGCTCTGGACTGGCTGCGAGCCCCTGGGGAGGTGGCTCAGGTGCTGAGCTGGGGATGCAGGACGTGGATGTGGCAAGCGGAGTGTGGTGACCCAGATGGGCACAGCTGGGCTTGGCCGAGCAGCTTACAGGTATGGGATTGGTGAGGGATGCTCCAGGCTCTCCAAGGCACCAGCACAGCCAGCCCCAGCCCCGCCAGTCCCTGCCATGCGCGGCAGGACACCCACCGCAGCCGCAGCCGTGCCACCCTCCAGTGGGGATGATGCTGCGCTGGGACCCATATGGCACTGCCTGGCCCCAGAGCCCCTCTGTGCCCCAGCGAGGGCAGGTCCTGCAGTGCCTGGAGCCCCAGGAGTGCCTGAGGGCCACTGGTGAGCCCCACAGGTCCTGGGGCACCCTCAGCTCAGCACAACCGGGAGAGGGAAAATGGGGTAGGCAAACTCTGGGGGCTGAGCAGGCATCAGGCAGGTGAGGAGCAACGAGTCCAGTTCTTTTACCCAGCATAAAAATAGTCTGAAAATGTGACATTTATTAAGTATGGTTCTGGCAGAAAGGTCAGGCAGCGTCCCCACATCAGGAGCAGCGCAGGTTGCGGTGGGGACAGTGGCAGAGACTTGCTGGGAGGAGGCAGGGGTGACAGCCTACTGCCCCCTGCCCGCACCCCCTCCAGCCAGGATCTCTTGGGGTGCACATGGGGTGCAGCCGAGGATGATCCTCATCTTAGCACAGGGGCTTCCCCCCTGAGGTCTGTATGGGGTGCTGGGGAGACCCCCCCCACACCGCCCACATCCCAGGCAGGTGGGACTCCCCGCTTGGAGAGCCAGGGCCAGTGCCAGCTCCGAGAGGTGCTGCCAGCTCTCGGCAACCTCCCTGCTCCCCCCCAACCTCCAGCCCTGGCAGGACTGGCTTTGGCAGCCACACATCTGGAAACAAAAGGCTTTTGACAGAGGACGTGGTTTTGAGAAAGGCACTGGGCTCCCACCCGGCCGCCAGCACAGCCTCCTGCTGCAGCCGGAGCCGGTAAGCAGGCGGGATGCTGCTGCCAACCAGGGGAACCACCTCCACACACCTCCTCCTGCAGCCCCCAGACCCCTACCCACCCCACCTGCCTGTCCCCCTGGCCCCAGAGCACGGCTGGGAGGGCTCTCCCTTCCCACAGTGCTCCCCAAAGTGGCTAGCACCAGCCGCGGGCTGTGGCCATAGCAGGGTGCAGGCACGAGCCGAGGGTGGGCGTGAGCCACCAGCCACAGCTGAGCCCCAGCCCTGTGGGGACGCTTCCCAACCTCCCGCTTAATGGCATGTAAAGAGTGCTATTGATTTCCCGCACTGGCGCTGCACGCTTCGCACCCTCGGCACCACAGCTGTGCTCACCCAGCCAGTGGGGATCTGCACCCGCCGACCTCCCCATGTTGCCAGGCATTGTGCTGGGGGTACCAAGCAGGGGCCACCCATTCCCACACCCCTGGGCAGAGCAGGGTTTGGGGGGCTGCAGAGAATGGCACAAGTCAGGGGGGTTGGAATATGTTCCGGCAGGGCTCCGGCACTGCCCTCCGGCAGCCGACACAGGGGGCACATTTGTCAGCAGGGCTGCAGGGGAGCCTTGCTGCGGTGCGGGGCTGTCCCTGCCGCCTGGGAGATTTACAGCCCAGCCGGGCTTTATTACATGGAAGATGCTTACACTGGGGATTTTTTTTTCTCTATAGTTTCTTAATTTGCTATCCCATAAAGAATGTGGATTTGTGACGTTAAATAGGGGAAGATCATTTACCACTTGCGGCTCTTACTTAAAGGATCCGCACGGTGGCACAATTGTGTGAGCACAGGCTGCAAGCGGCAGCACAGGGGGACACACTCCTGCCTGGGCACCGCTCCTGCTCCTGAGCAGGCAGCTGGCCACAGCAGCTCCATAGCTTGGCCACCCTCATGCTGTAAAACTTCCAGCCTCTGGATGAAGTCCACCTTGTGCTCAGAGGGAAGGAAGGACTATAGCATTCCTGCAAGCACGGCGGCAGGAAAAAGCTCCTTCCCTTCCCCAGCACCCCTGGGGCCGCAACCTCTGGTCCAGGGGCTGTTCGCCATGGGCTGGGCACCCTGGGACTCCAGCCCATTTGTCCCACTGGGATGTGCTGCAGTCTGTGAGCCCTCCATCACTGCTGGGACATGCTGTGACTCATGCATCCGCCCACTGCAGCGGGGGTACAAGAGCTTTACGAACACAAATGCACCCATGGGGACCCAGGACTGGGACCAATGAAGCCTGGAGCTCCCTGCCGTAGGACGGCTGGGTGTGGGGCAGCCCAGGTGCCTTTGCATCTGGGCCACAGCTGGGAGGCACAGGAGCACCCAAGCCTACACATCACAGCTGGGACTCACCCTGCCTGCCAAGCAGCTCTCACTGTGTTTTAGTCGTTCCCAAGAGGAGGCATGAAGGACCAATTCAGCTCAGGGGAATGGGGAGTAGGAGGCTCCAGCTGCAAACGATGTGATGCCCCAACAGGTCCTGCTGCCGTCTGACAAGGCTTTGGGACACGGTATGTGTTAGAGAGGGGTCGCATCTTCCGCCATCCCTCCCCATGCCCATGCCCTGCAGTCTCTGCTGCCCTAGGTCCACCCCCTTGCTCCAGGAAAGTGACGGGTGTCAGGGGCACCCCTTTCTGCTGACAGCCCCTGATGCCTCAAAGGCTGGGCTAGAGGGCTGGGCTGGGGTCAGAGGGGTAGGAGCTGCAGGAGCCCTGGACTCCCTTCCTTGGGCCAGGAGCCAGGGTCAGCTGGCACTAATCATCCTCATGCCTGAAGCCTCTCGAGTGCACAGTGCCGGCACATCGGAGCCCGGCTGCCCGGGCATCCCCAGGGCAGACCCGTAAGCAGCCGAGGGAGGCAGGCAGGCCAGCTGCTCCTGCCTGGCCACCCGCTGAGAAACTGGGTCCCGGTGCCTGTCCTGGCAGTCACCCTGCACTGTCACACACCGTGTCCACACTGCGGGAAGCTTGTACTCAGCCCCATCCACCCTGCCAGCCTCACAGCGCGGCTCAGCACACGTTAAATCCCATTGCCATGTTGTGCCGCTGCCCAGCACAAGGCTGGGCTCACTGCCTCCCCGCAAGCCAAAGCTGAGCAGGATTGCCCCAGAGGACCCAGGGGCTAGAGCTGGCATGGCAGAGCCACGTGCAAGACTGTCCAGCCCTGGAGCTCCCTGCTCTCAGCCCCCGGCAAACTCGGGCAGCTGGTGTAGAGCAGGCACAGAGAGCAACAAAACCTTGGGAGGTGTGGGGCTGCCCCCCCACTGTCCCCTGCTCCTTCCCACTCCACTGCAGTGCCCCATGCCACCCCCCCGCACATGGAAGCCCCCCTGAAATGGCACATTTCTGGGGACAGCATCACCCTGCGCAGCGAGCAGGCATTGTACCGATGGGCACGAAGTGAAACAGGACATGCTGCATCAGCCATTTCCAGCCCCACGGAGCCTCTTCTCCCCCACGAGCATCCCGCACAGCCCGTGGCATCACAGCCCCCTCCCCGGCGCGGAGCAGGCTCCCGTTGGCAGTGCTGCTCCTGGGAGCACAGCAAGCCAGCCGAGCAGTAGCCCCTGGCAGCGGTAGGCTCATTTCCAGAGTCATTATGGTCTGAAAAGGGTCCCATCAGGTATTCCGCCCGTTCAGCACATTTATTTTCCCAAACCACAGTGGGGATTTGTGATTCCAGGCTCAATATTAGCGAGAGCCACACGCTGGCAGTGCCGGCTGGGAGCTGGCTGCTTGGTCAGGCAGGGCGCTAGGGGAGGAGGCCCTGCCAGTGAGCCCTGGACAGCGAGCAGACAACCCTGGGCAGCCCCCCGTTTGCCTGGCCATAGCTGTGCCTCCCGAGCGGAGCTGCTCAGAATGTGTGAGCACACACGTGCGTATGCAATGCTGGCAGTCTCTGGGATTCACATACATCCCAGTGACAGTGTTCCCCAAATGCAGGAGGGCTCCCCTGTGTCCAAAGAGGTCTCAGCCCCCCCCCTTCCCCCCCCCCATCCACTCTCACTGTGCAAAGCACCCTGCGACAGAGCATTTCGAGCCAGGTGGAAGCCCAAGCTGGAGCAGGGCTCTACACCACTGCTCTCCCCCTGCCCGCTGCACACCCACCCCAGGGACCGCTGAGCCCCGCTCCCCCCCGCCCCAGCTCCTGCCTGTGAGCCCCTCTGACAAGGACCCACCAGCAGCCTGGTCCTACGGCACACAGCCCTGCTGAGAACTCCCACGGAGGATCCTCTCTCTCTCTCTCCGTGTGAAACTTGGAGGGAAACTCAAACAGAGAGAGATGCAAACTTCAGCAGCCGGAGCAAGACAGAGAGCCTTGCTCTGGCAAGGGGAGGCAGGGTGGGTGCCCCCCATGCCGGCTGGGGCCCCCGGGGAAGCTGAGCCAGGCATGCACTCACCACAGTGAAATCACGGGAGGAGCAGTTCTCGCCGCTGAAGTTGCAGCTCTTGAGCATGTCATCGAGCTGGTGGCCAGTGCGGTTGACGATGTCAGCCATGTCAGGGTCGGGGTAGAGCAGGTCCGTGGCCTTGTGGCCGTCACGGTCCTTGGGGGGCAGCCCGGTCATGTTGGCCAAGTGGAAGATGTCGGCGTCGGTGAGTGCCGAGTGGCGGTAGCGGTTGATGTTGCAGATGGTGATGGCAGGGAAGACCATCTCGCGGATGGCCTCCTCATCCAGGGCCATGACATGGGGGTGCTCCAGATAGAGCAACGCTGATTTGGCCGCCTGGTAGAGGAAGAAGGCGAGCGAGGCCAGGAAGGCAAATGCCCAAAGGGTCTGGCGCACACCCAGATGCCCCGACCGGCAGATGTGTCCCAGGCCGTGCAGTGTGCTGGCGCTGGCAAAAGCAGCCAGGTCCCGGGAGCGGGGCCGGGCGGGCTCCTCAATCAGGCTCTCCTTATCCCCTTCTTCTTTCTCCTTCTGCTTCTCATCCTCCTCGGCAAATTTGATTTTACACACGATCTCAATCGGCATCTGCCCCGTACAGCCGGCGTGTCCAGCCAGCGAGCTGCCCCCCAGCACGGGCACCAGCTGAGAGCCCGGCCAGGCGCTGGGAGGGGGTTCGAGTCCCCCCTAAGCCCCAGCACAGCGCTGGGAGGGCCGAGCCGTCTCAGGAGGGAAGCGCAGCCCCTCTCAGCAGCTCTCAGCCGCTGCTTCCCTCTTGTCTCACTAGTCGATCGTCTCCTTGTGCCTTCGCTTATCAGCACAAATACAGCTGTCAAAAACCCCTCTCTCTCCTCTCCCTCGCTCCGTCTCTCTGCCTCTCTCCTTCTCTCCTCGCTGGTTAAGACCCCAGCAGATACAGGCAGCATTTAGGCATCATGTGCTAATAAAATCCAGGGAATACTTAATAATTCAAGACATGTCAACATTATTTCATCGTCAAATAAAGAGCAAGCGCCAGAGAAAAGAGGCAGCGTGAAGGGCCCGGCGCCTCCGGGGCAGGGAACCGCGCTGTGCCCGTTCCCCAGCCCGGGCTCCCAAGTGCCGCCGGAGCCACTTGTTTGAATGGCTCGGGAGCTGCNGGCGGGGGCGAGCAGCCTGCGGGCAGCTCGCCCGCCGGCCCCCTCCTGCTCGCCCGCCTGCGGACTCCTCCTGCCTCGGCGGCTCCCTGGCCATTAACCGCCTCCCTGCCACGGCCCGCCGCGCCCCGAGTCGGCGGCCGACGAGCCCCGTCGGTNAACATTATTTCATCGTCAAATAAAGAGCAAGCGCCAGAGAAAAGAGGCAGCGTGAAGGGCCCGGCGCCTCCGGGGCAGGGAACCGCGCTGTGCCCGTTCCCCAGCCCGGGCTCCCAAGTGCCGCCGGAGCCACTTGTTTGAATGGCTCGGGAGCTGCTGAAGCCGTGCCGTGTCGAGCCGTGCCGAGCCGAACCGAACCGGGTCGTGACGAGCGGAACCGAGCCGCGCCGCGCTGAAGGGAACCGTGCCGCGCCGAGGGGAACAGAGTCGCGCCGCGCCGTGCCGAGCCGCTCTGCTCCACGCCGTGCCGTGCGATGNCGGTCCCGGCCCCGGTCCCGGCCCTGGCGAGACCCGGCCGTCAAGCCGCCGCCGGAGAGGGGCTGAGGAGGGGGCGCCGGGGTGCACCTCCCCACGCCCCTCGCGCCGTGCGCCTCAGTGCCCCGGGGCCGGCAGCATCGCCACCCCTTCCCCACTGCGCGTGCTGCGCGACCGGGCGGGTCTCCCCTGGCTCCATTTCTGCCCTCCGCCCCCCTTTGTGCAGCACGCTGGGCTCCCCGTTTCCCCACGGCAGTGCACTAGAAGTAGGGGTCACCACAGGCAGCGGCCGGCTCTGTTAGAGAGGCTGAGCGGGGGTCAACCCCACCATCTCCAGCCCTGCTGAGCCCCTGTTCTCCATCATCTCTGGCTCCGCTGCCCCCACAGCACGCTCGGTCCACCCCTGTGCACAGCCCCACGCAGGACCCGGCTCCCGTGGCAGCACTGCCCTGCACACAGAGGGAAGCGGGGTGCCTTCCTGCCCCATCCCACCCGCAGCAGTGGGACTCTGCCGGCATCACTCAGCGGGGGCAGAGCTATGACCGGGTTGTGGGTTCACCCTGCGGCACCAGCCACAGAGCCACACAGCACCGGGATCTGGCTGCTCCCTGTACACAGCCAGTGAGCCATCGTCTCTCCCAGCTTCCTGCCTCAGTTTCCCCAGCTGGTGATGGAGGGCTAGCTCTGCTGGAAAGGCCGAGCCGGACCCCTCACCCACATATCAAGCAACCCTCTGCGACCCTGCCTAGCGACACAGCGGTGGGGGAAACACCGGCTCCCTGCCTCCAGAACAAGCCCAGTAACAGGTATTTCCACCAGGAGACACAGCTCTGCTGGGGAGGTGCGTGACTGGCTGGGAAGCTGGGGTCCCCGGAGGACAAGTGATGAGAGACAGCCGCCCAGGAGCTTGACAAAAAGCCTTGCCTCTCCCCAGGGACTGCGCCGCAGGTCAGCGTGACCTTCACTGTGCTGCCGATGCCAACGGCAAAGCTTTCCCCCAGTCGTCCGGCAAGCACACACACATCTTCAATCTTCCCATTGATCTGTGCATGGCACACATGTTCCTGCCTCCGTGCGGGTCAATACAGCATGATAGGCTGCCTCTGGCAGGGAGCACGCACAGCCCCAGCCACCCGCTTCACCCTGCCTGAGGGGTGCAGCGTGCACATGCCAGCCCCATGTCCCCAGCTCGGTGTGGCACGGCGGGGAGCGGGCAGGGCAGGTGGCCTGAGAACTGCCACCACCACGGGTGGCCCCAGCCACACAGCCGCAAGCCCTGAGCTACTTCCGCAGGTCTGCCTGGCCCTGCAGGGCATGCTTGACCCCACAAAGATTACAGGCAGCAAGGGCCTGATCCTGTGTCAAGGAGGTTAAAGGGTGCAAGGCAATGGCAGGCACTGGGTCTGTGGTCTGCAGAGCCTGGTGCCGAGTCCCTGCCGTGTCTCTCAGAGCTGTAGTGGCACGGGGCATGAGGGCACAGAGGATATGACAGGCAGGTCCAGCCTGTCAGCGCAGATCCTGAGGCACAGGGCAAACCGAGCTGTATGAGTGTGAGACCGGCAGGCTCTCAGGGTCCTCTGTGTGCTGGACAGTCACAGCATGGTGGCAGGACCACCTCTTGGCTCCCTACACTGCCCTGGCCCCCACGCCATGGGGGCAACAGACCCCTGTCCTCTATAGGAATCTTTTGCTCTATTAACAACTGCCACCTGGGCTGGGGACACCTCTCAGCATCCTCCCCACAGCATGGTCCCCTCCTGTGCAAACAAAGAGATGCATCCTCTCCTCCCTCCTCTCCTGCCTCTCCTCCCCTGCTGTGCCCCAGTCCTGTCTGGCCGCCCGGCAAGGGCAGGTGGGTGCTGGGGGCTCATCCCCTTGCAGGATGCCCAAAGGCACAGGGCTGAAGCACAACCAGGCTGGGCTGGGGTCAAGCTATACCCAAGCGAGTGGCACCCAAGGCATAAGCCCTGTACCCTCCTGCAAGCCACGGAGCGAGGAGGGCTGTGGCTTCATGGCCACCACCACCCAGGGTGAAGGCACACCAGGAGAGACGCTAGGCTGGAGGGGCAGGGAAGCAGCATGGCTGAGAGGGGAGGCAGCAGGGCTCAGGGACTGCGTTTTCCCAAGACCAGACAAGGCAACAAGCACAGCACCAGCTGGGAACGGCCCGTGCGGCTCACAGTTCCGAACTGGAGCCTCCCACCTGTGGCTGAGCACATCACGCCTGTGCATGGGAGGGACGAGGCCATGAGAATGGACTCTGCGGTGTGCAGGGGAGCTCGTCTGCCCCTCCACCCAGCCATGAGCAGCTGCAGAGCCTGTCTGCCCACTCATGCTCCCAGGTCCAGCCCTTGGATTTGATGCTAACAGCCAGGAGAAGCCCAATGCCCCAGGCTCCAGAGTGCTGGCTTCACTAGCCACCGTGCAAGCAAGCCAACAGGACAGGAAAGCCAGCCAAGGGCTCAGCAGCAGATTGGGAAAAGGGAGTCCCCCCTGCTCGCCCCTGCACCCCCCAGCCCAGGGGGATGCTGAGCAGCAGGGGCTTGGCGCAGGGCCCACGCGCCACGCTCAGATGACGGGGGGGAGGCTGCGAGCGCCAGGGAAGACAGGACTGGAATTCGAAATGATGTTGACAAATCGGAGAAATGGCCTGAAAACAATCAGATACAATTCGAAAGGACAAGTGCCAAGAGCTGGGCTGGGGCGGGAAACAAATCTGCCCAGCGAGCGGAGGGTGGGCAGCAGGAGGGCAGGGTGATGAGCGGGCAGGAGGGCAGGGCAGAGCCCTGGCCCGGCAGCAGGCAGCAGCCTCAGCTTGTCCAAGTTTAATACCGACACCCGGGACAGTCCCAGGCAGATAAAGAAGGCATGCAGAGGGTTGGACCCCCCCAGGCAGGACGCGCTGTGCAGGTGCCGTTATCTGTGCATGCACAAGCTGCATTTCCAGATACCCAGGCGCCAGGCAGCTGCTTGGAAAAGCAGCCAGGAGCTAGGAAAAAGCAGGAGAAGCCTCATTCATTTGGGATATGGGATCTGCCAGTTTAATATGGGATCTCTGGCTGCCCTGCAACTGCATTGAGCTCGGTGGAAAGGAAGACATTGCTCAAGGCTGCGTGAGAAGGAGCATCATTCGCAAGGCGTCTGAAGCACTTGCTGACGGCGAGGCCTCGGTGGGAGCCCTGTGCCTGGTCCAGGCCCACACGTCAAGAAAAATCCAAACTAATTGGAAAGAGCAGAAAGGATGGCACTAACAGAAAGCAGCACTGGAGACTGGCTGGAGGCACCAGGGGTTCGGGTGAGAGCAAAGGAGGCTAAGAGGCTGCATCTGTAAAAAAAAATAATTGCTGTGAGCACAGAAGGAGAGAGCTTTCTGGAGCATCAGATACCTGACACATGGCAGAAGACGGCGGGGTTAGGTGGAGTCTCCATGTGGGCGAAGCTGGCCCACAGCCTGGAGGGCTGCTTGGTGGGGCTGAACCTGCTGTGGTGCCCTCCGGCACCCTGGTGATGATTAATCCCCCCCAAGACACAGAGACTGTCCATTTCTGTTCCTAGGCTGATCTGGTTGAGGGTTTGGTTGTGATTTCGCTGTCCTGACACTGAGCCAATGGATGGACTCTTTGCTGTACCGAGACCCAAACTCCTGCTGCACTCTGGCACTGGCACCATGAGCCCACCTGCGGCCACCCTGCAGGGCTGCGGCTCCTCCGCGCAGGCACAGGGGACGAGCCTGGGACCAAAAGGTGCTGTGGCAGGGGCAGCCCAGGTGGGTGGGGGACACAGGTGATATGACAGTTACAGCCCCAGGAGGGCAACAGGCAGCTGCCCGAGGGGAACCCCCAGCAGGCAGCCCCCACCCCATCCCCTACTAGTCCGGGCTGGCCAAGACACAGATCCTGGGTGCTGGGTGCTTCTGCCACCAGCCCAAACCTGTGAGCCGGGTGCTGCATCTTCCTCTCTTGCCCCATGTGCTCCGGAGCCAGCACTGGCCATGGCCCTATGCCAGGAGGGAAGTGGATCTGGGGCAATCATTAATTTTGATCTAATTGAAGGAAACGTGACTGCGGAGCCCAGCTGCACACAGCTCTGTGCGCTGCCTCATGCTGGTCGGATCCTCTGAGACCTTTGCAAACACTTAACAAGTGCAGCCTCCTCCTCCGGCCTCCCTGGCATGCTGCCGGCGTCAGCTGGGCAGGTCGGGCTCTGCGTCGAAGGCGGCGAGTGCTTTGGCTGTGGGGAGACGCGGGATGACAAGACGTCCGCTCCAATTACAAGACAGGAGGGTTGGCGACGGTGTGATGAGCACGCTGGCATCACTGGCCACCATGGAGCTGGCCGTGGGGCGGCCACGGGAGCGGTAGTGCTGCTGGCACCCCACTCGCCAAAACCTCCACACCATCCTCCTGCACCTATGGGAGCAGTGGGGCTGGGAACAGCGGAAGCATCCGTACGCAGCAGGAGCAGGGAGCGGAGCCGTCGCTATGAACACCATTACCAGCTGTGGGGTGCTGGGATGGGGAGGACAGCAGCTCTGGAGCTGCAGACCAGCCTCGCTGGTGGCCCTGGTCCCCTGGGCATGTGGTGGCTGGGCTGGGCTCCCCACGTGTGGGGAGCCGCTCCCCTGTGTAGCCCACAGCGGCGGATGACATGTCTGCCAGGGCCAGCAGATGCATCGGCAGTGCAGCACCCCATTAAGGCACTGACCCCATTTACGTAAACTACCCCCATTAAACACAATACCTTATTAAATGCTTTACCCCAATTAAGTGCAATACCTTAATTAATGCAACACCCCAATTAAGGACAACACTCCCATTCAATTTATTCCTTCATTAAGCGCAAAACCTCAATTACAAAGTCTCTTTTCTAAGCTGTGTGCATGAGCTCACACAAGGTGCCCTGAACACCTTTTGCTGTTGCCAGAAAAACAACACCGGGTTTATGTGGCTTTTGGGGTCTTGCCTCCAGGAATTTAAGGAGGGTGTTTCAGTAGGATCTGGGTGTAGGATCCACCATCTGCCACATCTGAGAGGACAATGTCTGCCTGCATCAGAGCTGGGTTAGATCCCATGGACTTTCAATGGGATAATGGGTCAAATCCCAGCCCGGTTCATGAGAGAAAAGGGTCTGTGCTGGGCCCAGGCTGATTGCATGGTATTTAACCCCAGGGAGCAGCTGGGATGTTGCTGGTTGCCCTCCTGAGTTCCTCCACCCAGAGATGCTCATCTGTGCCCCCATCCCAGCCAGCCCCTGTTCCAGTTTCCGGGAGAGGCAGTAGCAGTGTCTGCTGTGGGCTGCCTCCAGTGCACAGTAGCTCCTGCTCCTGGTCTCCGTCTGAGACACCTGATGTGCCATGGACCTGATGGGCTGAAAGCAAGAGGAGCAGCAGCGACATGCATCCCCTATCTGTGTTCTGCTCCAACCTCGTCAGTACAAACCACCCGCAAACTGAGCTAGCCACTTACTCACACCACACAAACATCCTCACTGAGAGAAAACACATCTAAAAGCCTCCCAAATCTATGGAGAGGAGCAAAGCAGAGCCCCCTTCCCAGCAGGATGGGCACACATTTCAGCACAGAGTGTTCAGCATCCCCAGGCGGATGCTCAGCCCAGCACCTCTCTCTGGGCTCAGGGCCTGGCGGCACTCACTGGCCCATGGCTGGCGGGAGGTCAGGCTCTGCTAATGCTGCCCTCCAGTCCTGAGCAGGAGGAGTGAAGGAAACGGCCTTGCTGCCCTCAGAGCATCCCCTGCGGCTGGAAAGGCCATCACAGACGTGACCAGAGAGTGGCTGCGTGGCAGCAGGAGCCCTGGCTCTGAGCATGGGACACTGGGGTGAGCACGGTCTCTGATGCTCTCGGCACTGTTAGGGAGGGGAAAGCATCCTGGGAGCCAGCACTGCAGCGTGCAGAGACACTCGTTTGGTTTTATAGCCTTTTATTGCTGCAGCTGGTTGATCCTCCCTGGTCTCTGCCATCTTGAGGAGGGCAGCCGGGCAGGCTGGCACGTGGATGCGCTGTGCCAAGCAGCTCGGCAGCAGGACACGTGCCTGGGGCACCGCTGGGCTTGCACCACTAATGAAAGACCAGCACAGCGGGAAAACTGGGCTCAGCACCCTGCTGGGACTGTCCCCAGTGCTATCCCCACACAGCATGAGGCCCCCCCCATCACTTGTCACCTGCCTAGTGGTTTATAAAACTTTAAAGCTAATGGTGTAATAAACTCCAATAATGATATTGCAGCTGCACCAGGGCACCCTGGGATGAATACATTATGGGAGCTGCAGCAGTTAGGCATCAGGGCTGGGAGAGGCTCCAGCCAACATTGCGGGACACAGTCGAGCCTCCCCCAGCCCCGCTGTGAGCTTTGCTCCCTTCCAAGTGACAAATGAGCAAAGGCGACTCTAGAGCGGGCAGCCCACCGTGGCCACAGCCCTGCCCGGTCATAAGCCTCATGGGCAGGGGATGCTCAGATGGATGAACTGGGCTGGGCCTGGGGGACCACCCTGCCTCCAGCAATGGGAGGCCCCCACAGCACTGGGCTTCCTCCAGGGGTGAGCCCCAGCTGCCGTGTGCAGCCCCCGAGCACTGGTCGGGCATCCCTGTCCTGCCTCGACAGCACCAGCCGAGCGCACACACATCAGGGTTGGCATGCCAGCATGCACGGCTGCGTGCGTGAGCAGGGGTGCTGCTGAACACAGCTGTGCAAGCACAGCTGGCACAGCTGGGAGGGCATCTCATAGCCAAGGGCATGTGTCCAGAGCAGTGCCACACCGCAGGGGCAGGATGCAGATGGGTGCAGTCTTGCTGCGGCACACAGGGAGGTGAGAGCCCCGTCCCACCCTGAACAGCCCTGATCCTGCACCAGGGAGCAGGTCTGTCCTGATGGACGTCTTGTGAGGGATGCCGCAGGGCTGGAGCTGGCACAGCAGCAGTAGGGATCCTATCACCAGGCTCTCTAGGTGCCTCTGGGAGCCCCAACGCAGGGCACAGGTAATGCTGGCATGCCAGCAGCACCCGCACTGGGAGTCAGGGCTGGTACCCACCCACTGTGGCTCCTCCATCTCAACCTTGGCCCCAAGAGATGCGAGGAAAACCATGGGAGTGTGCCAGTGGAGCACACGGATCTGCTCTTCGTGCTCTGAGAGACATCACTCAGCTGGTCCCTCAAGCTTGGTTGTGCCCAAAGGTGCTATCCTATCCCATCCTTCCCTGTCCCCTGCAGCCACCAGCAGCCGGTGCCCAGACAGCACCCTCCTGCTCCTCCCAGCCCTGGACCATTCCCCCTGCCCTATCCTCAGCACTTGCCTTCCCTAAAAACAACAGAGCCATAAAATGCCAGCAGAGCTGCCTCAGCGCAGCAATAGGGTTGAGGATTTAAATGCACATGAGTCAGGAGATGGGAAGTTATGGGTCCCCGAGCAGCTGTAGCTCAGCCGCGTGGTGCCCACGATGGCCCCGGCACGCACAGCCGCCATGCGGCGGGCAAGGGGCAGAGTGAGCGTTACCATGGGAACCATCACTCCCCTTTTCCTGACATCTGTGTGGTTAAACCTTCAACTTTAATGCCATGGCCCCACCAACAGCATGTGCTGTGGGGGTCCCCCCAGCTGCAGGGCAAAGGGGCTGGAGCCAAGCCCCACTCTGCCCCTGCCCTCGGTGGCTGGTGGAGGGGCAGCAGCAAGCTGGGGTCTGAAGGAGGGAGTAGTAATTTGTAGGAGGCCACTGGGCAGTGCTGATGTGAGCCCCACAATCAGATCCTGGGGCTGGGATCCATCCCAGCAGCAGGCCCCAGAGCTGAGAGCATGGCAGGCATGGTGCACAGCTGGCCGCTGAGCACAGCGCATCAATCAGCCCCAGCACGGGCTGCAGGCGCTGGCGGCACGATGGGTACCGCCTGCTGCGGAGCACGTGGCTAACGGCAAACACACTGCGTGCACCATGGCAGGCACTGCGAGCAGGCGTCCTCAGCACCCCGTGGACTGCAAACCCTGGGCACACTGCTGGCACCAAGCATGGGGCACGCTGCAAACACCAGCGTCTCACTGGGCTTCATTCTGAGCCTGCTGTGGACAGGGAAAGCATCCGAACAGTCAGCATCCTGCAACTGTTGACCCCAAACCTGAGCTGGGCTGTTGCAAATGCAATGCCTTCAGGCACCGAGTGCCAGCCCCCTGCAAACAGCAGGCTGATGCTGAGCACTGAGGGCACCACCGGTGCCACATGGGCCACAGGCGCTGAAAACTGCACTGTGAACAGAGGATGCATGGCGGGCTGTGAATGCTGATCGCGTTGCTGCACGAGTCTCTGCAGGGAAACCACGGGCTGATGGCACTGCTACTGCGAGAGCCAGTGCAGAGCACACTGCAACTCCGAAGCGGGCTGGTGTCTGGCACTGAGCACACACTAAATAGCAGAACCACTACTAACACTGTGCAGCAAGCTCTGTAAATAGCAAAAGCATCAGGAAGCTGGTACCGAACACACCACGGGCTGCAATTACAAAGCGTGCAGCAAATGAGCAGTGCACCAGGTGCTGGGGGCTGGATGCAGGGCAAGCAGCAAGCACACACAGCTCCGAGAGCAAGCAGGGAGCGTGCAGGGCAGCAGGAGTACGCTGTGGGCACTGCAAACTGAGCCCACTGCGAGCACCACACACAGTGCTAGCACCAAGCTCTGGCCACAGTGCCAGAAGTCTGCTGTGAATGGTGATCACACCACAGGAACCAAAACACTGAGCACACCGCAGAGAGCAGGTCTCGCTGCAAATACCAAATCTAACAGGCGCTGGGCACACCTTGAGTATGAAACTCTGCCTGCGGAGATCACTGAGTACTCAGCGAACACAAATCCACAGCTGACACCAAATGCTGAAGGTGCTGCAAACATCAGCAGTGGCAGGTCATACACCCTGAGCCGAGTGCTGCCGACACCGAGTGCAAGCACTGTGCAAATAACAAAGATGCTACAGGTATTAAGTGCTGAGCACTCTGCAATTATCAAGCAAACCGTGGGTATCAAGCACCGCACGCACCACGACCACAAACACATTGCAGGCACCAATTTGACAAATACACTCCTAATAACAAGCGTGTGGCTGGTGCTGAGCGCACTGAAATGAGCCATGCAAGTGTGGGTACAGTGCCACGGGCTATTGCATACACCAAACCTGGTGTGGGCACTGGCGATGCTGCATACATCAGCTGGGGCAGTGTGTGTGTTGCAAATACCCAACATCACATGGGCACTGAATGCCAACAAAAGGCTTCGCTGGCTCTGTGTTGCATGCTACACTACGAACAGGAAACATGCCACGGCGCCGCCTTCCAAACACACTCCAAACACCAAACAGACACCAGGCACCGCATGCTGACCACCAAGAGCTGGGCACACTGCAAACACCAGCCCTCTTCTGGCACCTGCCTCGAAGCCTGATTTGCAAACACCAGACTTGGCGGTGGCACCGAGTGCTGGCATGCCATGTGCCACAAATCTGCCCCAGGCCTCTAGCAGCCACCCAGCAACTCGCTTGCAGCTGGCCCTGAGCACGCTGCTGGGCGGATGAAGGCAGCCCTGCCCTCAGGCTGCCCACCCCACGGCTCCCGCATCCCAGGGCGCATGGGGTCCTGCCTGCCTCTCGGGGAGTGACAGCCATGCAGGAGGGCCGGTGGTGCGGCGCGTGCCGGTGTGCTCAGGGCCTGTTACTTCATTTTCACTTGTCCCATCCCATTAGCACAGCTGTCTGCCACCAGAGAAGGGAAAATTGATGCTAAACGGGATATCAATTTATCATGGAGCGTGTCACCCGCTGCATGGCTCTGCCAGCCGAGCAGCAGCGGCGCGCTGCACCAGCCAAGCAGCACCTGTAATTAACGGCTCGTCAGCCTCCCCCGCGCTGCAGCCTGGGCACCAGCCGGTGGGTGCGGTGCGGGGAATCCCAGCTGCAGTGCCACCCTCTGCCCCCGCCAGGACCCCAGCATCCCTCGTTGGGGGCCGCATGTGCCCACCTCCCACCTGCTGCCAGGGACGGAGGCAGGCTGCCAGCCCGTGGGATGCTTGGAGGGATCTGTCCTGTCCCAGCCCTGACTCATCCCTGTTCCCCCTGCCCCAGCCCCTTGCTGCTGAGGAGTCCCGGCGCAAGGCAGAGCCGTAACTCACAGGGTGACCGTGCCCAGTGAGTCACGAGCCGGGAGCCCGGCTCCTGGGCATGAGTTACAGCCGCCGCCTGCACGCAGTGAGACATCAATCCGGCGGGAGGCAGGGATAGAAACGTAGCATTCAGCGTGCCGGGAAGGGGCCACAGGACGGGCCATCAATCCTGTGCAGCCTGGTGGGATGCCAACACAGCCAGGGAGAAGGCACGGCTGGGGACACCCGCTGCCTGTGTCCCCTCATCCAGCCCCCATCCTCCCAGATGCCCCCAGCCCCAGGGCAAGCACAGGCTGTTGTGCCCAGACCATGCTACGCAGCTGCGGGGCCACAGCAGGATGGACATATCCTATGTGTCTTTTCCCAGCCCTGGGGATGCCAGTGGCCTTCCTCTGGGAAAGGTGGGAGCAGGAAGGAGGGGTCACTGGGACAGCCTGGTACAGAGCCAGGAACAGGATCCCAAACCAGTGCCAGCGAAATCTCTGCAGGGCTTTGCACAAGTGAGTTATCCATCCCTGATACTCGGGGCTGGTCAGTGGTGTCCCCACATCCCCCCAGAGCCCCTGCCCTATGGGGGTGCTGCACCCACATGGCCCCTTCCCCACTGTGCCCTGGTGGGAGCAGGACCAAGCCCCCGCCCAGCCGGGATCTGGCACTGCCACCCCTCACCCTGCACCCAGCGTGCTCCCGCTCGGGCTGTGCGGCCGGCGGGAGGGAGGAAGGGAGCGGGGCAGCCAGCAGAGCCCAGGCTGTTTGTTGCTTTGATGTTAAACACCCAGAGATGAAATGCATGCCCCGGGGCTGGGTCCCTCACAGCCAGCCGGCCGGGCAGCCTCTGGCTGGGGAGCCGAGCCAGCGCTGGGGCTGATAATTGGATGCATGTTTCTTCCAATGAGTTTGTATCATTTTTATGTAAATTTGACATTTTCCTGATGTTCTGTAATGTGCACAAAGCAAGTGCCGCTCCTGCCGTCGGCAAAGCCTATTTCCTTCCTGTCTGAAGTGCTGTGTTGATTTAAGGGCCTGCTAATACGCGCAGCCGGGCCTCCCCCCCCCTCATCGTGCACATGCACGTGCCCACACGTGGCTCACCGGCTCCGATCTCTCTCCATCAGCCTGATGTGCAGCTCCTGGGCACCCAACCCCAGGTCCCACCAAGGACTGGGGCTGTCCTGCACCAGCATGGTACAGAGATGGGCTCCCTCATACAGCAGGGCACCTTCTTCATCTCATGTGCCACCACATCCCTACCAGTGTGCTGGACATTGCTCAGCTGATCCCAGCAGAGGTGAAACAGGTGCCTCTGTGCCTGGTGCGGGGGGGGGATCAGCGGCATCCCAGGACGGGAGGAGATCAGAGCCCTGGAGCCAGAAGGCAAGGAAAGCAGACAGTGACCGAGGAGCACCTTTCTGGCAGTGCGAGGAGGTGCTGCTAATTAACTGCACACCCAGGGCTGCTGGAACCTTGCAGGGGGAGCTTTGAACTTTGCCCCACTGGGAGCTGCTGGAGGGGCTGTGATGGGTCTGCCCAGGCACCCCAGACCACTCCTGGGCAGGGGTCCATGTGTCCTGGCACAGCACCGCCTGCCTATGGGCAGCAGCAGTGACACTGGGGGACCCTTCCCAGCTGCGAGGGCACCCTTGCTCCCATGGCCCCCCACTTCTTGCGCCACATGATTTTCCTGGGCGCTGTCTGCGGCACAGGCGAGCAGGTTTCAAAGGCAGCGCTGCTATTTAAAGTCCTTATTGTTCGCGTCCTTGACACCGGCAGCTACATCCTGCTGTCGTTCGATGTGAGCGCATCCTGGCCCAGCAAGCCAGAGGAAGGCAGCTAATGAAGAGCAAGTGCAAAGACGCCTCTTTGTCCTGATCACAAAGCAGCTTCCCAAACAGTCCCCTCCACCCTGCGCGGGCAGCTATTTATAGCTCCCCTTCTCCAGGGCACGCCGGGAGTTTCCTCCAGACAGCGATGCCCTGGGATCCCTTCAGTGGGCTGCAGGGAGCAGGCTCTCCGGTCCCAGGGCATGTCCCACCCCTGCATGCCCCCCTTGCCAGGGCAGCTGTGAGGGCAGTCAGGTCAGCCAGGGACAAGGAGAGGGTGGGCTCCCCCCAGGATCAGCCCTCTGCCCAGCCCAGGCAGCTGGCAGCCCTGTGAGAGCTTCTCCATCTGGGTAGCATCCCAGCCTCCCTCCTCGTCCTCCTCGCAGGCGTGCACACATTTGCTGCCACCGCTTCCCTGCCCACCACGGGTGTGGGGATGCGCAGCTGCAGGATGTGACAGAGGGCTGGGAGGTCTAGCCGGAGCCCCCCATGCCCCAGGACAGCCTGCTTGCGAGCCCCCAGATCATAGCAGGTGTCTGCTGCATCTCCATGTCAGGCGCCGCTCTCTGCAGAGAGAGGCTTCAACAGGAAATTAAAGATTAATGTTCCCCACGGCACCTGTGCTGGCGGCACCCACGGTGCCAAGGATGTGCCTAGCATGGCAACCTGGACCAGGGGGGCTGGGGCAAGGGTGTCCGGGGTGTGTGGGGCAGGGAGCAGGAGATCTGTGTGTGAGGCAGGGATGGGGATGGGGAGGGAAGGGACGTGTCCCGCATGCACAGACCCACCACCACTGCATTGGGCATCCAGAGCCAGGCAGGGAATTGCCACCCCACAGGCAGGGCAGCACCGGGGCCAAAGGGTCTAGAGTCCTGGCTTCCAAGCACCACAGGTCCTGAAGCTCTGTGCAGAGCTCCCAGCCCCTTTCCTGCCTCCTTCAGCACAGGGGCTGCCCTGGCTGGGAGCCACCAGCCCCCCAGGGGGACACCACGCAGCAGGCCAGGGAACACCAGTGCCTGGCTAACTGGCTGCCTGGCACGGTGGCAGAGCCATGCAGCTGAGCAGGCAGCGTGGTGCCAGGAGCGTTTCCTCCCTCCTTTGGAAGGGGATCAAGCTGAGCCGGGCTCTGGCTGGCAACGGTGCTGCCCACACGCCTGTGCCGGGGATGCAGCTGTTGCCTCAGCTCCTGTGACGCTCCTGCAGCTCCTGCTGCACCCGGTACCCGCTCCCATGGCACCCTCACCCCACTCCCAGGGCACCAGACCCCCTTGAGCCCTGCATCGACTTCCACGGGCGAATGCTGAGCCCTGTGAGGGTGGTGGGACCTGTTCCCCCACAACCTGGTCCTGGGTTTGTACCCGCCGTGACCACAGATGGGTGTCTCCTCCAGTTCCCCGGGATCACGGGGAACCCTGGTGTTTGGGGCTGCGGTTTTGTGAAATATGGCCCCTATAATTCCCGTCGGGTAAGAGTCGTAATTCTCAATATATTTTCAAATATACTTCAATTATTTTTCCCATATATCATGGGGAAATTGCATTGGCGAGTGGCGGCGCTAAGCAGGGAGTGCGTGGCAGGGCAGCGTTAATAGGATTGTGCATGGTATTATGCATGAGGTCGTTCAGGACACAGTGGGGAACCTCGCGTGCTCCGGAGAGACGGGAAGGAATAAATCAGCCTATTAGCCCAGCACCTTGCTCAGGTCTGCAGGGGATTAATCTCTGCAGCATGGGGGCATCCCAGCTGGGGTGCTTCCCCAGGCTCCTCCTGGGAGCAATGTCCTGCTCCCTGCCCATATCTGCCCAAAGCAGCAGGGAGCAGAGGCAGCGCTGGACACGCCAGGGTCACCAAAGCAGGTGTGACATGTCACTGAGGAGCAGGCATCCCGTGACTGAGCTCAGGACAATTCTTGAACCCAGTGGTAAGGCTGGTGGGGCACCCTGGGAAAGCCCTGGGTGTCTCGGGATCTTCTCTGGAAAAGCCTCATCCTTGGCTTGAGCTTGCAGAAGGGCTGAGGACAAGCGTGTCCCCATCCTGCAGCCCTTGTTCCAGCCCTCTGCAGGGCCCCAGCGGCTTTGTGCCCAGTGCCACGCTGCGGGTGGGCAGTGCAGGGTGCCCCCGCCGCCTCTCACCATGCGGCAGGCATTCAGCCAGCAGCACCTGGGGAGCAGCCGCAGCCTTCAGGATGGGCGCGTGTAATCATGTGGGACAGTCACATTTCCTTTGGTTCACCATGAATATTTATGTAATTTGTGCAGAGCTGCTGGAGCCAAGCTGCTGAGCCAGAGGGGAGGCAGCAGCCTGGCCCCCCGGCTCCCCCCATGTCCCACGGGCCCTCCTGGGGCTGGTCCCGCTCTGCCATGCCCCTGTACACACCTCCACACCCTAGAAAGATGGGAAGCGAGGGTCCTGGGAGCAGCAGCCCTGGGGACGGACGCAAGAGAGAGCAGGGTCCTACCTGGGGCCGGGCACAGCTGTGCTGAGTTTGCAGTGGGAACACCTGCACCAGCCACAACCCACACGAATAGCACCAAAAGCAGGTCCCAGACGCGGGGCTCGTGGGGTGCTGGCTGTGCCGCAGCTGGAGGCTGCTGCTGCTGCCTGTCTGCCCCAGAAAACCTGGCAGCCTCTCCCGGGCAGCCTCGGCACCACCTGGGCTTCTGCCAGCAGAGATGGAGCCTAGCACACGATCAGCAGGAGGGCTTGGTTACATCTCCAGGGTGTTTCTATTTGGGAGCAACTGAAATTACTCCAGGACCCACCGCCACGGGCTTGTGCTTGCACCCAATCTGGGGCACAGAGAGGGGACAAGGGACAGCACTGCTGTGGGCTGCAGCATCCCCAGGGCTCCTTTGCAGAGGCCGAGCATCCAGGGCTGCCTGGCCTGCTCGGAGCCATGAAGAGGTTTCTGGTGCCTGGCAGATGTGCTGGCCCCCTGGGCTGGTTCCGTGGGGGGCTGCCTGGCCCTGCCATGGGTGTCCTGCAGCAGGCAGGGAGGTGAAGGACCTGCTGGTGAGGGCATGGTGCTCCCCAGCAGCGACGGGGCTGGCGGTGCCAGAGCAAGCAACGAGTGCAGGTGAGGTTTACAGTAAAGAGAAAAACAAATTATTAATCATGAGAGCAGCCCCAGCCGGGCTGTCAGGGCCGCATGGGCTCATGAATATTCAGCATCGGGCTGAACACTAAATCTCATTTAAATGTCAGGGACCATTAGGCAGACAGGGAGGGGGCTGGGATGGCAGCTCCCCGCTCCATGCAAAGCCCCCTGCCAGCTGGACGGGCTGGAACTAGGGTGCTGGCACCCTCCTGGCATGGCTGGGCAGGGGCTACGCTGATGCTCTGGGTGCCCCTTGTCCAGCGTTTGGGTGCTCCTTGAGGATGTCTGGGGAGACCTGACACCTCTGCCAACCCTGAACATCTTCAGATTGCTGATGGGTGCTGAGAACCCCCACACTGAGCACCCTACAGATCCAGACACCACCAGCCACACGCCCTGCTCCTCCCGTGCAGGAGAACAAATCCTTCCAGATCATCTGCCCAGGCAGGCTCAGCCTGGCAGGACACAGTCCCCCAGTCCCCGGCGTTCCGGCCAACCCTCCCAGTTCCTCACAGCACACACACAGGAGCAGCCCCACATCCTTTCCTGGGCGCAGAGCTGGCAGATGCCACAGGGGTGCCTGAGAGGACCAAGGCCATGCTGCCATGCTGGTGAGGTGTGGGCAGGACACCCGGGGCTCTGTACACTTGGCATCCTCCTTTGGAGCCTACCGCAGGGCCTGTTCCCTGGCAGTGCCCTGGCACCTTCCCTTTCCACGCCAAACATGCTCTCCTCTCAAACCACCTGCCTGCACCCAGCCGTCCACGCTCAGGGTGGTGGCTCCCGGTGGTGCCTGCGGTGGTGGCAGTGGCAGCAGACAGCAGCAGGCAGCGAGGCACGCCTGGGCACTGCCTCTCCGTGCTGGCACTCACACTCTCTCCAGCTGAGCAGGAGCCTGGCAATTACACGGATACGTTTAAGCTCTTAATCCTACTGAAGATTATTCCAAGGTCGGGGTGTGAGGTAGGTCCCCATATGTTGCTGGGCTGTGATGCGTCCCTGCTGCCATCTGCCGGGACAGGCCAACCAAGGGGACGCCGGTGCCCCAGCACACAGTGGCTTTCCTTGTGCTTGGGTCACCAGCATCCCTCAACCCATGGCGTTGCCCCACGCTGCTCCATGCAAAGCGTGATAGGTGACCTGAGCCAGACAGATGGATGAGGAGACCTTTGAAGAAGAGACTCTCTCCAGCAGAGCACAAGGAATGTCTTAGATGAGATGGCTCACAATCTCTAAAACTTCTACCATCACTGGCACTGGGGGTGAAGGTCTAAGAGCAGCAAGTGTCCCAAAGATGGTGCAAAACAACCTGGGGACTGGTCTGAAGCCCACTGGGGACCAGGACCATTCACTGCAGTGGCGCATCCCCTGGTCCATGGCTGGGGACTTCTCCAGGCACCTCCAGACGACCTTGGGTGCCTTATGGGACCCTGCCACAGGTGGGTTGTGTGGTGATAACTAAAAGGAAGGAAGGTGCCCAAGAAAGGGAAGAAGTACTCAGGCTGGGCGGTGGCACCCAGATTTCCCCCTCCCACTCTCTGCATCACTCATTGGAATGGGCATCCGCTCCCCAGCAAGGCCACGGTCCTGCCCTGCCAGCTGCTGACAGCTGACGGAGCTCCGCAGGACCTGGCATTTCCTCCCTGGGAAGATGTGTAAGTGCTGCAATCCATCACTGTCCTGTCTCCCATGGCACGCCAGCTGGGCTGGGGGCCGGGGCTCTGCGGGGGGGTCTGGCATTGGCAGCCGGAGGGAGCGGGGCTCCCCAGGGCTGGTCCCAGGAGACAGTGAAAGGGTGATGCATGCTGCACCCTTGGGTGCTGTCTGGGACCATGCTGCACCATTTGCACCCAGGACTGGCATCAGGCTCATGCCACAGGGCAGGGGCAGAGCCCAGGACAGCAGTATGCCAGCTCTGCACCCCTAAAGTCCCCACATCCCCCAGTTCCTTCGGAAAGATGCTCCTCCAGCCTGGCACATGCTCCCTCCTGCTGTGGGATGTGCTGGGTGCCGGCGCTGGGTTTGGCTAGGTCTCCTGCTTTCTCCCCACCCAGCTCCCCAGCAGTACAGCCACATCCCCCCCTCCACTCACACCCCCTGAACCCTGCTGCACCGTCTGCACCCCAGCCCCTGCATCTCCTCCTGCTACTGGTTGGGAAGGTAAAAAAAAAAAAAATTAATGATTATTAGGAAGAGCTAAAGCGGAATTGCAAATGTTATTTCTCTGGTAGATGGATGATAGCGGGGTGGATGATAGATAGCTGGATGGATGGATCTCTCTCCCTCTGAGCTGTAACCCCCTTCCAATCGCTCCCTCTGGAGCACTGCTGTCACCTTGTCTCTGCTCAGAAGGGCTTTTACTGGCTCACTGGGGGATGCACGAGAACAGGTTATTAATACATGGAGAGGGGGATGGAATCCATTTGACTTGAAAATAGCTGAGAAACTGAACTGCACTTTTAAAATCTGCTTTTAATCAGAAGGAAAAGAAGAGAAGTTTGAACAATTAGGGAGTAATGAAGAGCTTTGGAAAAAAAAAGCTCTCTGAAGATTAGCTAAGATTTTTACAGCACTTGGAGAATTTAAAGAGCTATGCTAGTATCAAGCAAAATGATACAAATATTCCCTGTGAAAATCACGGATGGTGGGACTGACAGCAAGTGCCGGAGCCCGGATGTCCAAAGGCAGGCACGGTGCTGCTCGCTGTGTGCAGGGATTCCGTGCTGCCGGCCCGCTGGGGCAGGCACACAGCTGGCAGCCGCAGGGCTTGCCTACCAGTCCCTGCCCACGGGAGGGAATGGGAGCGTGGTCAGGAGGGACCCGGGGCTTGGCTGTAGATGGAGAGCCGTGGTGGAGGCTCGCTCTGAATGTGCAGCCACCATGGTGAGGCTGGACCCATCCCAGTCCCTCCAAACCCTCAGTGAAATAAGCAGGGGTGATCCCCCACGGATTTGGGTTTTGGGGGCCCAGGGATGCCCAGCGGATGGGCACGGGCAGGGACTGCTGATGGCACAGCCCCGGAGGAGAGCGCAGGGAAAAGCCTCCTTCGGGCACCCCCACGGTGCACACGTGGGCGGGCAGCCCCGATGCCGGCATCTCCCCACCCGGGGCACCCGCTGCGCGGGGAAGCCCGAAGGTCGCCTGTCCGTCCCCCGGTGCTCCCCACAGGTACCTGCCAGGGACCCGTCACCGGGGGGTGAGCGCGGGGGCTGCACAGCCGCGCACAGCAGCAGCTGGGTAATTTTCATGCTAAGTGAAAAGTAAAGTGCACAGACTCTTTATTAGAGCGAGCACGGTGCGGGGAACAATGAAGGCAGTGATGATCGTTAACTTTCTAATCGGAGGAGAAAAGTCCTCAATGCAATTTTTATGGTAATAACATCGACACTAAAGATAATTGCTCCCCGCGTCGCGCTTAGCGCCGGGAAACTGTTTGGGAAAAAAACATTAATTTGCAGGAACTGAGCCAAAGTTTCCTTAAGGCAGCTGTTCCCTCTGCCACCCTGCCCCCAGCCCGCTCCAGCACTGCCCGCTGGCCGACCCCCTGCCCAGCCCACTCTGCCCAAACCAGCACCCCTCATCCTTCATGCCGGCCAGGCTGGGATTGCACCAGGCTGCTGCTGGCCGGTGGCAGGGGGCTCTCCAAGCATCAGACCCCGGGGTTCAGCTTGGCAGGAGATGCCAGAGGCGGTGCAGCCCACTGCTGCGGTGGTGGAAGAGGGCCAGGAAGATTTTGGGCAAAGTGATGGAGCAGCTCTCGTGCTGCGGCAAAGGGGACGGGCAGGGCTGCCCCGTGTGCCGGGACCGCCGCGGGCAGGGAGGGATGGGAGCTTGGACTCCCTGGGGAATAATAAGCGCAGGAGAAATTACAGCCAGGTGACATTTTAACGAGCCGGCATCCTGCGTGGCATTAATATTCCAGGGGCTGCAATTCCCTGGCGGGCGTTTGAGAGATGAAAAAAAAAAAATCCCAGCCCAGTAAAATCAAATAAATAAATCTCTGCCTAAGCGTGGCGTCTCCCCCGCCCCCGGCACGAAGCGGGCGGCACGCGGTGTGATTTCCCCTGTGATCCCCCGCCGCCGAACAAGCAATCGGCTCGTCTTTGAGTGTGGCGGCAGGATGATTTATCCTGGCTCCCGGCGCCCCGGCTGGGGCGAGAGCACGGGGCCGAGGATGATGCATTGGGCAGGAGCAGAGGTGGCAGCAGGGGGAAGGCAGGAGAGCAGGGCACGCACACAGGCAACCACTCAATCCTAAATTAATTTTAATATTTGACAAATCAAATCTACTTAGGTGAGCCATGGGCCATGCGAGGGAGATTTATGAGGGTTTGGGGCTGACGGCTGCACGTGTCGCCCATGTTCACCACTGCCCACGGGGCTCCAGCACTCACGGCATTGCTAATTCCCCCTCCCCAGGGACAGGGATACAGGCCAGCATGTCCAAGTGGCATGACAGTGGCAAGAAAAATGTCCCGGCCTCTGAGTCCTGGCTTATTAGGCTGGCAGAAGTGATGGGCCCTTTGCCTGCCCCAGCTTGGAGCCTGCTGGCAGAGCTGGCAGCCAGGGCACGACACCAGGCATGGATGGAGGTGGCACCTGATGCTCAGGATGTCACTGGGAGCTTTGGCTGAGCTGGTGAAGAGCCCAGGGACTGCTCTCCCCTCTGCTGTACTGGAGCAGTTTCCTGTGGGTTGGGGGCAATTATAAATCTGTGGGCTGAGGAACTGGAGGGGGTGTGGAGGGTATGCAGAGAATTCCCTCACAGGGTCATTTCAGTCCCAGCTCAGCCACCAGCCTGCAGATTCATGGGCCCCGGGAGGTGACAGGAGACCTGATAGGTTTTAAGACAGCAACATGCCCTGAATCTGCAAAATGCTAGAGCAGTCAAGGCAGGGAATCCACAATGTTTACAGCCTCGGGGAATGTGGTGACTGTGGAGCAAGGAAAGCAGGCTGGGCTGCCAGGGACGAGCTGGCCACACCAGGGAGCGACTGCTAGCATCCCTGCTGTGCCGTTGGAAATCCTTCCCTTGGCATGGGCATCTCCCCAGTAGCTCTGCGGGACAGCTTGGCCACAGGCATGACACACACACCTATGCCCAGCAATTCTTACAGCATAAACAAGAGATCTCAAAGGTCTCAAAGGACTTTAAGAAATGTTTACAGGATGCCTGGGCCAGTAGGGACCGGCTGTGAGAGGTGACAGACATAAGCAGAAGGCAGTTTCCAGCCCTGCCTGTCACTGTGCTTGGCCAGGTTGCCGGCTGGGCACCAGGGCCAGCCGCTGCATCCCAGCATGTCCCTGCAGAGCGGGATGCAGCAGGATGGAGAGAGGGCTGTGCCTCTGGGGCTGCGCACGTGCAGCAGAGCTTCACCCCCGAGAGATGCACATAAGGTTCCTGATGGCTCTCCCCAGGCCAGCTACAGCCCCACGGGTGCCCCATCCCCAGCAGAGACAAACTGTACCAGCCCCAGCAACACACGGTCCATGCGAAGGTGAGGTGACCAATTTGTCGGTGCTGCGATACAGCTCTGGCTCGCAGCAGAAGCGTATGCTCTCGTAAAATATCTACATTTGGATGCAGAGATTTCCAGGGATCCGAGAACGCTGTGCTGATAATTAAACATCTGCTCTGCATTTGTCTGTCTTCCTGCCGCGACATCACTCCAGCCCTCGCTCTCCTCTCCCTGTCCTCCGGCAAGCACTGGGGACCAGGACGGCATTCCCTGCTCACCGCTCTGCCCTGACCCGGAGGCGCAGCATCCCGGGCCATAGGTGCTGGGAGAGGCAGGGCAGCTCTGGGCAGCCCTCAGAGCAAACAGCAGCTTTACTGCCAGCACCCACAGCCTTCATGGGGAGGTGTAGCCAACAGACTTCCCTGTGGCCTGTACCAGCCCAAACAGTTTCACTGGGCCCCATCAGCAGCCAGTTCTTCTCCATGCACGGTCCCCTGGGCTGAGCAAGCAACTGCCACCACCATCCTGCGACCAGGAGAGCATCCAAACAACCTCCAAATTGATCTCTGAGACACTTCTGCAAGCCCCAGTCACGTCCTGCTAGGAGCGCGCATCCACTCTTGTTACTGTCTCCTAGGAGAGCACCGAGGGCTTCAGGCTGTCACAGGAGGACTGGACCCAAACATGACATCTCCATGGAGCTGGGGGTACGGCAGGCAGGGCCACAGCACCACCCAGCAGGTGGCACCGGGGCCTGGATCGATGGGAGCCGGCCCTGCGGGGCTCTGACAGCTTGAATAGGTCTGTGCTCGTGGTGAGATGAGCTGGGGACAGGGGTAGGTCCCCCCACAGCTGTGGTTCCCCCAGCCCCAGCTGTGCCTGTCCCCTGCCCCAGCACCCAGCCAGGCTGAGCCAAGGGGGCTGCACGATGCCCGCACCGCTGGCCCCAAGGGGCCGCATTCTGCCACATTGCACTCCCTGCTCTGCCACCAGCCATGAGCTCGAGCACCACCAGTGCCACGCCAGCTGGGCACTGCCAGTGGCTGGGCCACCAGCTCCTCCCTGGGACCTGCAGCTCAGCCAGGTGCTAGCAGCTGTGGGGACAGCACCCTGCCAGAGTGGGGGTCAGGGAGCTGGGGTGGGCGCAAGGATGGGGGAGGCTCCCCAGGAGCACTGCAGAGCCCCAGGTGCAGCACCCCAGCACAGGACCAGCCCCGCGCTTCTGCCCCCCCTTCACCAGGGCTGCCCTTCACGCTGACAGAGCAGCCCCTGCCTGTCCCCTGCCTGCTCCCTGCCCTCACCTCCTGGTCCCCACGCTGTTTGTCACACCTGTCACCATGGCAAGGGAAAGATTAGCCGTAGACCCTCCGCTCCCGCCCCAAGCCACTGATTCATATTCATGAGACTTCAAAGCATCTCGCCCAGCTCTCCTGCACCAAACCTAATCCTCTGCTGCAGCACGGTGCCAGCAGCCCTCACTCGCAGAGTGGGGATGCAGCTGGCAGCCCCAGAGCCCTCCTGCCCAGGACGGTGGTGGCCACGCAGCCACGTACCCATTGCTTCCTCTCCCCCACAGCAAGCCTAGCCCACGATCATGCATTGGAGGGATGCTCTGCACCATGGGTGTGCTGCATGGGAGCTGCAGAAGAGCAGGTGGTAGAAGAGGTGGTGGTTTGTGTGTCCTCACCTGCACCCGTGCATCCCTTCGCCCCTCCAGAGGCGAAGGCTGTGCCCACGGCACCCTGCCTGGCCCCCAGCCCAGCAGCATCCCTGCCAGGATCCCAGTGATAGGCCAATAGCCCTTTGTAGGTGCTAATAGGTGCCGGTGCCCCATGGCCCCCCCGCGTCCCCGCCACAATCAGCAGGCAGCAGCCAGCAGGCAGGGGCTATTCAGGGGCAGTCGGGCGTGCAGAGCACAGCCTCGCTGGGCAGCCTGCCTGCTCCTGCCGGGGATGCATCCTACAGCGCAGGAGGAGTGGCGGGGAGCATGCTGGAGGCCACGGCACTTGGAAGCACAGGAAGGATCAAAGCGAGTACCTACCCCCAGCTTACCCCTTGCCCCAGTGGGGCAAAGGATGGGAGGAAGAGGCACCCAGGGGTGCCCTCCCATCACCCCTCTGCAGTGTGGGTGCAGGCAGGGCTGTGGACCCCCAGTGTTAGCTGGGCCACCTCCACTTCCAGCTCATCTGCTCCATGGGAGGATGATATCAGGGTCAAACACAGCTGGTCTTGCTTGGAGAGGCAGTGGCACTGTGTCACCCAAAGGAGCTGGCAGCCCCCTGCTGCTGCCAGTGCCAGGAAGGTGCTGGCTCGGCACGCGGATCCTGGCAGTGGGCGGCAAGCGGCGGGTCCCCCACGGAGCCATCTCCTCCAGATGGCGAAGGCCATTAGAGCCGCTCTCACGCACATGGAGCCATAAAGTTTATGGGCCTCATCATTTAGATGTAATGGAAATAGTTAAATCTGTCTCTGTTTAAGCAAACTCTGCCCTCGCTGGAGCGCTTGGTGCGGGCGGGGGGGGGGACTACGGTGAACAGTGGGCACCTCCACTCACCTCCCACTGCCAGGGCACCCAGCTCTGGCACTGCCACCCGGCACCTGGGATGTCCCGATTGTGCCAGGATGGGGACAGGCATGTGACACCAGCATGGAGGCTCTCCCTGCACTGCCAGCCCCCAGAGCTTCCATTTCCCCTTGGTGCCAGGAAGCTGAGAGCCACATTTGGGGTCACCAGGCAGGATTTGGGACTGTGCAAATTCCCTGCCACCAGGAGTCGAGAGGCCATGTGCAGGCAGGTGGGAAGAGAGCAGCGGGAGCTGTGGGCAGGATGATGCCTGCCTGCTTCAGGCAGGGCACCACACAGCTGCCTAGGGGTGAGACCGGGATTTGGCCGATGCAGACCTGCCCTCCACAGGCAAGTGCTTTGGGCTGGCAGTCCCTTGGCAGGACCCAGCCTGGAGCCTGCTGGAGACCACCACAGGGGACAGAAGAGGACATGATGCCTTGAAAGACACTTTTCATCCCTCACCAGGCACCCCCAGGAGATAGGCGGGGGGGGGGGTATGGTCCCAGCACAGCCCAGGTTGCCTCCAGCTCTTGAAGCAGGACCAGGGCAGGGAGTAGGGTGAGAGTGGCACCCCGCTGTGCCTCACAGCACCCCTCAGCCCTGCCCGGGGCGCGCGAAAGCTGGACTGCTGGCTGGGAAGCTGCCAGTGTGTTTATGGAGGGTCGGTTTCTCCCCACCATCGCATGGGCAAGTGGGGGCTGCCTGCCCCAGATACAGGGTCTCAGCTCAGCTCCCCACACAGCCTTCCCCCAGCCCCACATCTCACCCATGATGGGGTGAGACCCAGGGGCTGTCCCCACTGCTGGAGCAGGTCTCCCCACCCATACTTAGCCACGGTGGTGGTGGGAGCTACCCCCTCCCCAGCATGCAAAGCAAGATTAATTACAGAATAAGTCATTAATATTCACAGCTAATTAAAGATCCTTATCATGAATAATGGAGCTCACTCTCCAAATTATGGGACAAGGATGGAAGAGGGAGAAAAAAGCCCCACGGAGTGAGGGGGCTGCAGAGGGGCAAAGCTCTGGGAAAGGGGCATGAGGGGGAGCGGTGGTACCCTACATGCAGAGTGCCTGGCTCTGGCAGTGCCCTGGTCAGGGATACAGCAACGGGCAGGAGCTGGGGCAGCGGGGACTGGGGCAAGCAGGGCGTTCAGCCACGCTGGAGCAGGGGCCAGGCACCCCTGCCTCTGGGTCTCTAACCTGTCACCCCAGTCTGTGGGAGACCTCTTTGTGCTGGCGCAGTCTTCCACATCTCCCCATGAAGCAGGGACTGTCCTGTCCCAATGGTACACAGCTCCTGGCCAGCTGATCCCCAGGATCAGCACAGGGCTGGGATGGGGCTGCCTGGTCCCTGGGGAGCAGGCGGGAGGGGAGGGCACCAGCACTTTGCCTGAGTTCCTGTTATACAAATGAAAGGTTTTTAGTGGGAAAGACTCCGGGAGGGTAATACATCTCCCATATTGATCGCAGGCCAGGGACCAAGGCACGGCTTAAACAGTAATTGATTTCTAGCCGCCGAGATGTGTTGGGGAGCATTGATTTAACAGCACTGCAGACACACTGCTACTAATCTGATTAAAGTATTTAGCAGAAATGTTATTCTTTAAAAAAAAAAACAGAGGGAGGTGAAGGTGCTGCCTGGGGCTGTGGGGCTGAGGCAGGGCTGCAGAGCAGGGACAGCACAGCACCCCGCCAGAAGGGTCTCGGGGACAGCTCTGTGGCTGTGCCCCCCTGAGGGTGCTGCTTCCTTAGGACACATTTCCATCCAGCAGTGCTCACAGCCATTCCTACTGGAGCTGCCAAGGATGTGTGCGAGGCTGGCAGGACACAGGAGAGGCAGGGCCAAGGACACGTGCCGGAGTGCAGGTGACGCGTGGGCAAGCACCCAGCCAGCTGCCCTGCTGTGGTGGCCACCGGCAGCTTGGAGGCCAGAGTGGATGTGGGAGGAGGTGGCAGCAGCCTGCAGAGGTGGCCCCAGTCGGAGGCACGCTTGGCTAGCGGAGCAGGTGCATAGCCCCATGCCTGTGCCACAGCAGCCAGGGAGGTGCAGGAGCCAAGGTCTGGCAGCACCCACAGCCCCAGGCCCTGCTCCCCCCAGTCTCCCAGCGCAGGGAGGGGATGCTGAGCCTGGGGACCACAAGCACTGCTGGCCCCTGGCCACACAGCATCCCCATGCACACCCCTTCCCTGCCTCGTGCCCTGCCGCGGGTGGTCAGGCTGTTGTGGGGAGCACTTGCACCCTGTCCCCTCCTGTCCCCATCCTGCTCCACTGCTGAGAGCAGGGACGGATGCTGCACGGGTGGGGACGGGACTCCCCCATGCTGTTCCCAGCTCTCATGGAGGGGCACCAGCAGAGCAGGTGGAGGGGTTCCTGCTGCTCCCCATCACACACATCAGCCCAGTTAATTAACAGGCAATATCAAACAAATAAATTATTCCTGCTTCTTATTGATTTTAATTTACTGGCCCCTAGAGAGCCCAGGCTCGTTTATCCCACCTGTCACCCCCGCTTAGCAGCTGCACTAACATCTGCCCCGCTCCCCTCACCTTTCCCGCTTCCCCACCTCTGGGGCAGAGCTGGGCACAGCTGTGGGGCCCTGGCTGCCCATGCCGCTGCCCCATTAGCCGCTGGGACACTGCTGCAGCCAGTTCTGCTTCTTCTCCCAGGAATGGTGGGTGCCCTGGTGCCAGCAGCAGAGAGGGAGTCTGGCTGCCCATCCTTGTGGCAACCCCTGCCTCCCTGGGGACCAACTTCATCCAGGGACGCCCTGGCCCCTGTCAGCCCTTTCCCCTCTTCAGGGCTACCAGCAAGGGTGGGGGGACCTGTTCTGACTGCCCAAGCCCAGCCCCAGCTCCTTGTGGGCAGCCAGGCCCCCCGCCCAGGCCATGCCTAGCAGCTCAGCAGCTGGATTTTGCCACAGTCACAGAAAGAGGCCACCACTGCCCACACACCAGCTTTTGATGTTGGCTTCATCTGCAGGAGGCTGATCAAAGCCCGAGCCCCTCCCAGCTCCCACCCCTATGGACACCAGATCAATAAATCAATCCCGGCTCAGCTGCTGACTGCACAGCTCTTTGCTCCTGAGCTGGTCTGACTGGGAGACCCCAGGAAGGCACAGGCTCCTGGCATCTCCCCCCTGCACACGTTAGGGGCTCAGCTCATGGCTAGTGCCATGCTGGGCTAGTGACACGTCACTGACACCAGCCCAGGCTCTCAGGCACAATGGTGGCAGCTGCCAGCCTTTGACAGCCAGGGCTGCCTCCTGGTTGGGTCCAGGCAGCGCCCAGTGATGGATCCTTGTCCTCCCCTGGCCACGGCACCCCTGCCTCACGCTGCCTGCAAAGGGCTGGGCTTTACCTGGCAGGAGCTGCCGGGCTCCCTGACAGCAGCGTGTGCCCTTCTCTGGGCGCGGGGATGGTGGCTGGCTCAGCTGGGGGATGCTCTGGGCAGCAGCCTGCCAGCACAGAGCCGACCGTGAGCTGGATGCAGCCAGAGCAGCCTCATCTCCAGCCTGCAACCAGCCATGCTGTGCTGGGGCAGCTGGAGGGGGGCCAAGGCCACAGGATGGGACTCCAAGCCTGCCTGCCTGCCTGCTGCTCAGGGTGCTGCTGCCTTCCAGAACTGGCTGAGCAGGATTTCCTCAGGCTGGATGGCTTAAATGGGTCTCAGCCAGATGCCAGCGGCGGGCTGCTTGCAGCGTGCCCATGGACTGAGCCTGCACGGAGCATTTGGTGCCAGGACAAGGGTCAGCCAGCATCTGTCTTGGAAAGGGACATGCAGAGCTCTCGAGTCTTGAGGACCCTGATGAGCCCCCAGTGCTGCCTGTTCCTCCCCAAGCCCTTGGACATCCCCCGCATTGTTCTTCCCTTGCAGAAAGCTGAGCAGCAACAGCCCCGCCACTGTGCCAAGGGGAGGAAGAACTGCAGATGCTGCCAAGCCCTGCCACCGTGCTGGCCAGGGCAGGGGGGGAGGGGGGGGGCCGGCAGGTGACTCACCCCCTCCGTGTGATTCATCCCAGGCAGCTTCAGCTGGGACAGGATGTCTCACCTGGAGCCAGCCCATCACCCAGCCTCCAGCCCTTGGCTGAATCCGCCTGCGAGCCTGCTCCCATGAAGGCACTGCCTGCGGACCCAGCTTGGCCATATCTGTGCCTGGTAGTCACCAGCCTCCCCACCACTGACCCACCACCCACCCTTCCCAAGCTGTGGGGTGCCCGGCGAGGCAGGAGGCCACAGCTCCTGGCCAGCTTGGCGCAGTCCCACCAGCATCATGGTCGGACGCGTGTGGGAGGAGCGGCTGGCAGCACCGAAGCCGGGAGATAAGCTCCCTTCTCATCCTCATCGCCTGTGACGGGAGGGAGATTTATGGCTCCGAGCTGCGATTTGTGCGCGGCTCCAGCACACGGTATTGATCACTCCTGGATGCTCCCGCTGCTCCCTCGCCACCTCCCAGCCCCTCCTGCCTGCCAAGGCAAGGCGAGCCAGCCCTGCCTGTTAACTCTTCCCAACCTGGGGACCCCAAAGACCAGGTACCCCTCTGTGCTGCAGCAGCCAGGGCAATAAGGAGCACCCCAGCTGCAGGCTGGCTGGTAGGGACTCCCCTCCCCAGGCTTCTTCGCAGCCCCACCTTTGGCCCACATCTCGTATCAGATGCTGCCTGCAAAGCCCCCGTGGTCGCTGCCTGGGGGTCCCGGCAGCTGCACCTGGCAGGTTCCCTCAGCCAGCACCAAGAAAGCCCAGCAGCAGGCTCCAGTCTAGAGGGAGTTCCAGTTGCTCCCAATGTGTGCGAGGGAGCTGGAGTCCCTGGGGTGTTGGGGGGACCTGGGCACCAGGGCAAGGCTGGCAATAGAGCTGTGCCAGGGGGACCAGGGCAGGGCCAGGCCAGTGCCAGTGTTGGTGGGCGCTCTAAAACGCTGGGGATGGGACCTGGCAGGTGGGATGTGGGACAGCAGAAACCCCTCTGATGGGGAATGAGCAAAGGCCAGAGGAAATCAGATGCTAGGGCCCATCTTGCAGGAGAAGAGCAGCATTTTCCCAAGCCAGGGCTCAGACCAGGGTAAGCAGGGGGGGTTTGGCTGGGCTGGCAGCGGGGAGGGCCCCTTGGCAAGGAGAGGGGCCAAGGGGGCAGCAGGAGGCTGCAGGAGCCGAGCTGTGGGCATTGGGGGGGCTGGTGTGGCCAAGGGAACGGAGTGGCAGGCACTGATAAAGTGGCAGTGTGGAGGGGATGGGGCATGGCGCCAGGGATTAGTGCTGAGCATACAGGGATGGCGGGCGGTGACAAAGGACGGTGACCAGGGGACAGGGTGTAGAGGCCACAGGCAGTGCCAAGGGTGCAGGGACAGCACGGAGCAGTGCCAGGGCCAGCTGAGGGGCTGGTGCCAGGGAGCTGGGGGCAGCTGAGGAGGGGACAGGGATGGGACTGCGGGTGGTTCTGCAGCAGCAGCAGGAAACGATGTGTGAAATGAAGAGTTCCTGCCCAGTGCCCAGAGGGAGCGTGCAGCATACAGAGCAGGGGCTGGGGCTGGGGAGGGGGCTACAGGGGGTGTGGAGAGGTCCCTCAGCACCACATGGGGACTGACTGTGGGGGGCTGCTCTGCAGCATGGGGCTGCGCCTCTCCTGGAGGGGAGGTGAGAGGGGGGCTCTTGGCATGGGACTGGGGGGTGGCTGCTGTGGGGCTGGAGGCTGTGGGGGGCACAGCCCTGCTAGATGAAGCCCTCGCTGCCCCGCCTCCAAGATGCCCCAGCCCTGCGTACCCACACCCCTCCCTGCTTGCTGGTTTCCTGCTGCTCCACGGAGATAATTAAATCTGCTATTTCGGCAGGTTCCGCATCCCCTGCCAGGCGGATCTGCAATCAGCATTGAGAGGGCCCGGGGCTCCCCCACCTGCACACCCCCCTCCTGCCCTCCCTCCCTGCTGCCACGCCACCCCTTCACTGGGACACCTTGCCTGGCCCTGCCACCTCTGCTGGCTTTGGTTCCCTGCCACCAGAGTGACCTGCCTGCCCACACCCTTGGGGACAATCCTGGGTGCTCGCAGGAGGGGCCGCACACTCCTCTCCTCTGTTGGGCATGTCTCCCCCACCAGCTCCAGGGTCACAGCCCCACGCTGGCTTCTCTGGAGGGATCAGCCCTGTTCCCAAAACCAGCCTGGCTGCAGAGGGACCCGTCCAGGGGGTGGCACAAACCCCAAGCGTGGGCAGGCACAGCTCACCACCAACCACCCTGCCAGCCCCTGCTACCCATCCATCCCTGGTTCCAACGTTATCGTCTTCTTGCGGCACCCAGGGAAGATTTAAATAATTCAGGGAGGTGAGCCGGAGCGCAGATGCTCCCGCAGGCAGCAGGTGCGGGCAGGCAGGCAGCGGCTGGGCAGCAGAGATAGCAGTGCCGTCCCTGCCGGCTGCCCAGCGCCTGCTGCCACCTGCCAGCTGGGGAGGAAGGGCTGGGCTCAGCATTCATGGAGCAAAAGCGCTGAGAGCATCATCCTGAGACAGCTCAGCAGGGGCAGGAGGGGAGCAGGGTGCCCAGGGAGCCCCACACCATGTTGCCCCAATGCCCAGCCCTGCACCATGCCCCCAGCCCAGCTCTTGCCCCCACCCTCCCCTTTGCCTCCTGTCCCAGATCCCAGATTGACTCCTGACAAAGCCTGTTGTTAAGCTGGCAGCTCGGGCTGTAAATTGGGATCAACAATTTAAGGGGGTAAAACTATTAACAGAACATTAAAATATCCACTCTCATCTGAGGCACAGAGGTGAGACTGAAGATGAGGGTGCCTGGGTGACCCGCACAGCCACCTCCTGGTCCTGCCCAAAGCCCCATGGTACTGGTGCCAGCATGGTGGGGAGGTGCCAAGTGTTGCTGTAACTGATCGCCAGTGGTGCCAGGAGAGGGGAGGGTGGCTTCCATCAGGGAGTGGGGTTATGGATGGACTCCAAGGCTGCTGTCACCCTGCTCTTCCACACACCATCATTCAGCGTGCAGCTGCAGCCACCACGCCAGTGCTTCAGTTGTGCCTTGGACCACACCAGCCAGGAACCCCACTGGAAACAGGTATAATTACACAAGATGGGGGGTGTTTCAGCTGCAGCCCCGTTACCAGTGCTGCTGGCTACACATTGCACTGATGCTGTTCAATGCTACCTGGGTCATCTCCCAAGTCCCGCATCCCCAGCCCCACAGTGAGACAGCACCGAGCGAACCCCATGGCACATTCCCGCTCCACCCCAGTGCCTTCTCCATCCTCCGCAGCCAGCCCAGCCCTGTGCAGCCTGTCTGAGCCACGGGCAGGGGGCAACCCCTGCCAGCCTGAAGCGGGGAGCCAGCCTTCCCCGCCCGCAGGTGATGCTCTCCTGTGACGCAGAGAGCCTGCCGCAGCCTGGCTCATTTCGGGAGGATTAGTCCGTGATCCCCCACTGCCCAGCCCCAGGGAGGGCAGCTCCAGGAAGCAGGTAAAGTGAATTTCAGGGAGATTAACCCTGCTCCCCAGCGGGATGGGAAATGGAGGTACATCTGCTCATCCGAATGGAAGGAACAGCCACCCCGTGGGGAGCAGATAAAAATAGGCTGACATTTACCTGCCAGCCCCGAGCAGGGCGGGTGGAGGGCACCCTGGCCAGGCCCTGCCTGCTGAGGGATGCAGGCATCTGCCTGAGTGTCAGGCACTCACTACCCTGTCTTGCTCAGGCTGTAGGGACAGCGTGTGGCATGCAGCGGTGTGGCTGTGTGCCTGCAGGGCAGTGCCCTGGGGTGGCACTGGTGATGGGGAGTCCCGCTGAGGCAGGGCACACACAGGCATTGGTGCCAGGGTGACAGGGCAGCTGGCTGTGTGCACTGGGGTTGTGGCATGCTCAGGGCTGCCTGTGCATGGAGGTGAGCAGCAAGGTGGCTGGCAGCAAGGTGGGCAGCTGTGGTGTGGGCAGGGGGTGAGCTCAGGGCAGGGCTGGTGCCCAAGCCTGGAGCCTGTTTGGGGACTCATTCTTCCCAGGGGGACAGTAGTGACGAGAACAGGGAGGGCAAGGATCCCTAGCGGATGTGCCCTGGGAGGTGTGCAAGAAAGGTGAAGGAAACCCTCTTTGCCCACCTGGGTTCCCTGCAAGGAAGGGCTGGCAGCACGCTCTGCCCTGCTCAAGAGTCAGGGGGTGTCACAGTGGCTGCTCCCACCTCTCCGCCTGCCCACAGCAGCCCCTGTCTTCAAATGCACCACAGAGCAGAGCTGAGTATACTTCTATGATGGCATTAACATTGAGCATCCTTCTACGCTGGCATTAACATTTCCCGTCAGTGCTGGCAGCTCCTCCTTGGGATGACACTTGCCTCTTCACAGCCATCTCCGAGCAGCACAGGCGAGCAACCCCACAGCCACAGAGGTCAGGATGCCTCCTCCAGCATCACTGGCTCAGCACCCCACCACTGACCAGGCACTGACCTTGCTGTGTGCCCAGCAGCTCAGGGTGCCTGCCCAAGCCGAGGCACAGCAGTTGCCCACAGCCAGTCACACAGGTCCCCAGGGCTGCAATAGCCCTGTAAGCTGCTGGCACTCCTGTCCCTGGGGCACAGCACCACCCAGCCCTTGCCTGGCCTGGGGCTCCCAGTCCGGCCCCCGCAAGCCTGAGCCGGTGGGAAGGGTTAACAGCTGTGAGCGCAGAGCCTCCCCTTCCTCCCCCTGCGCTGTGTTTTACAGGCCTGAGCTATTACCAGGAAATGTTCCCATCAGCACCATTGATCCCCTTGTTTACAGCCCTGTAATCTGTGTGGCTGTTGACTCAGGAGCAAAGAGGAGAGCAGGGAGAAGGTGGCTCCCTTTGTCCATCGCCTCTGCCCTGTCTGCAACCCCGGGCACCGCCTCTGCCCTGCCTGAATCCCACTGTGATGCCGACCAGACTCAGGCTCCAGGTTGACATGCACCCAAGCCCTGGTTGGGCACTGGGGTCTCTGCAGCCCGTAGGGAGACAATGGAGGGGGGCACAGTGGCAGGAGCCCTGCTGTGGCCACGGCCACAACCCTGCATGAGCTGGTCCCCCGTCACCGATGGCTGTGGGTCCCCCTCGCCAGAGGCACTTTCCCGGCACGCGCTGTGCCTCTGCCAGCTGCCTGACACCTGGTCGCAGGGCCCCGTGTGGCAGCCCCACTTTGTTCTCATTAGTGCGATGAGCGGAGCCGTCATGCTAAATTACAGATCTTCCCGACATGCAGCTCTGCATCTGCCAAGCCGGCAGCGGCTGCCAGCCAGGAGAGCCCGGTGCAGCAGCAGTGGGCATCCAACTCGTTGCCTCAGGGGTGCTGCAGGCAGGGACAGGCAGCACCCCCAGGCTGCCCCCCATCTAGTGGCACAGCAGGGGGGGCACTCCAGCATGGGGCACAGGCCTTGCGCAGCCTTGCCTGCCCCTGCCATCATGCATTGGCTTCTTGGACCCCTACACCAGGGCTGTGGCTCCCTGTGAGCTCCCCATTGCTCTCCATCACCCTTGGACAAGCTGGGATGGTGCAAATCTGTGCTGAGCGTCTGAGGCAAGAGTGCTTCTGCAGCATCCATCACTGGGACTTTCATGAGCTCCTGTAATTCTTACAGCCCTGATAACACTAGAGCTCAGCCACCTCCCTGTGCCAGTGCCTGTCTGGGAGGGCAGGATTGTGCCTCCCCCTGCTCACCTACACTGCTGCCTGCATGCAGTGCATCCCCTGGCCCCTGCTCTGCTAGGACGGGATATGCTTTGTTCCCTTCCAAAGCCTTGTAGGCAGGGCTTTGCCTTCCTTCCCTCTGCAAGCCCTCAGGAGCTCAGCTCTTCTCCGGGAGGGATAAGGAGCCAGGCTTCCCAGGAAGGCTGTGAGTCGCAGCCTGCCTCTGCTGGGTCTGAGCCAGGCTGAGTGAGTCCCAGGGCTGGGGTCCCCAACCCATCCCTTCCTGCACCCCTCAGCTCAGCTTCATGGCACAAGCCCTGACAGAGCATCTCCCGCCCAGCTCAGCACACCCCTGCTCTGCACCGTGCTTGCCACAGCCTGGACAAACCCCAGGTCAAATCAGGCAGCCTTACAGCCTGCAAAAACTGTCCCCTGGCAGCTTTCCCATTCCCCAGTCCCCAGTCATGGGGGCCTAGGGTCCCCTTGCCAGCACCCCCACAGTGCCCGTGCTGTGGGTGCTGGCACAGGTGCTGTGTGCAGCCCTCCCTGCCCCTGGGATGTCCTGCCACGGGGCACTCACCGTCTGGAAGTCGCTGCTGTTGCACTCCTCATCGCCAAACATGCAGCGGACGAGCATCTCGCCCAGGTCCAGCTGATGGCCCACGCGCTCATAAAACTCCTCCAGGTTGAAAGGATGGCTCTTCTCCTCGCTCATGTCCAGCTTCCCCAGCAGAGCCTCCACCTTGCTCCCCTCCACACTGTCCGACACCAGGGGCCGGCCAGCCCCATCCAGGAGACCCAGCATCTCCCCCGCCCAGTAGAGGTCGTGGCCGGAGAGCCGCGAGAAGCGGGCAGGGTTGAGGTTGCAAAGCGTGACAGCGGGGAAGATCTTGTTGTGCGCCATCTCCTCCTCCAGCTGGGTGTTGTGGGGGTACTGGAGGTAAAAACCCACACACTTGGCATAGGCGTGGATGAGGAGGGCCAGTGAGCCCAGGAAGGCCAGCAGCCACAGCAGGTTGCGGCTGGTGTAGCGCCGGTGCCGGAAGATGTGCTGGATGCCGTGGAGGGTGGAGTGGGCAGCAAACTCCTCCAGGCTGCACGGGCGCTGCTGCGGGTCTGGGGCATCGCGCCCCAGGTGCCCAGTGGAGCAGCCCCCCACGGCAAGTGCTGCTGAGGTCCGGGGGGAACCCCAGGGGCGTGGGGGGGGCCTCTGGGCTTCCTCCAGCCACATGCTGCTGCCCAGCTCTGCCTCTCCCCACCGAGCCTGGGGTGCTGGGGGAGGTTTGCGGAGCGGCTGACTGGCACGGTGGCAGGCGGGTGGCTGGGCTGGGCTGTGCGGCAGGCAGCATGCGCTGGTGCTGGGGTGGGACCAGTGTGGCGGGGGGCTGCCCACACCCTGCCCCAAGCAGGAAGCTCACTGAGTGCCAAGACCACAGACTTACTTAGCGATTGCCACATCCTGCAGGAACAGGAGCCAGAGGCTGAGACGTCCTGGAAAGCTCAGGCACTCTCACTGCCTGTCCCCCGGGGCTGCGGGCAATTAGCTCGAGCCCTGCTTGCTTCCACCATCTCCGTGCACTTAGCGTGGGCTCCCCAGGGAGGGAGAAGCAGGCAAACACCCAGCATCCCCCTAGCAGGGAATGCAGGAGATGCCCCAACAGGGCTGCACCGGCCCTGGGCTCGGGAGAGGCATGCGGACAGGCGTGTCTGAGTGGGCAGCAGCTCTTTGGCCACAGAGATGTGGGGGGACTCCAAGCTCTGCACCAGCCTTGTGGGAGCATGGTTCCAAGACATTGGGCTGGCCAAGAAGATGAGGCGCTGAGTGTCACTTGTCACAGATCCTTCACCCTTGGGCCCAAGCAGCTCCTCCAGGCTCCAAAAGCTGCGAGTGGTCAGGGTCCCATGAGAACAGGGCGAGAGTGGGGGGTGGCAAGAGGGCTTGGGGGCAGTGACACAGACCCTGGGGGAGTGCCAAGTGCCAGTACCACCCATGTGCCATCACAGGGATGCTGCTGGGCTCTCTGGCATGGTGCTACCTTGAGGCCGGGAGCTCTGTCGCAGTGATGGGGCCAGCACAGCTCAGCATCCTTCACCCTCGAGGTGTGCAGGAAGAGGCAATATCTTTTATGAAGCCAGTGACATAACGGGGGAAAACAGACGCTTGTGAGCATTGGGAAGCACCCGTGTGCCCAGAAGCTCATCTCCCTTTTTGAACCATCTCAGTGAGCCTAATAAAAGATATTGCCTTTCCCTACCAGGCTCTGCACACACACACCCGCCTGGGCGGGTCCCGCAGCGCTGTTTCACTGGCAGCAGGAGCAGAGCAGCATCCATGGGGCCAGGGAGGACAGGCCCAGACCGAGCTGGTGGGAAGGGCTGTGTTCCCCCCTCCGCTCCCCACACCAGGCATGGGAGCCTTCTGGGAGGGAAGATGGGGAAACAAGAGGTGAGGATGTCCGGGCACACGGAGGAGGTGGTGCCCAGGCCCAGCGGGGTGAGAGGGCTGGGCTCTCCTGTGGATGCTTAGAACTGGTTCCGTGCCCAGCGGAGCCCCGGGGTGGGGTGGAAGGAGCTGTAAGGTGTCTGCAGCCATGGGCCGGTGATGCTGGTCCTGCCCAGCTGTGCTCCCCTGGCCTGTGCTCCCCAGCACAGCTCTAAATCCATTAGCTTTGCATAATTAGATTTTTCTCAATTACCAGATTATGATAATTAACAGCTCATTTGTAGGAGGCAGTGCCTAATCCCAGCATCGCGCTTGGCTCCATGCCAGCCTGGCTCAGGAGGCTGCCGGCGCTGGGACGGCGGGTGGCAAACAATGGTGTGGGGAATCCCTGCCGGGGATCTAGGTAGCCTCAGGGATGCTCCCGGGACCCCCCAAAATCTCTCCACCACTGGGGACATGGACCTCCCCTGCACTGCCTGGCCAACATGGCCTGCCCAGAGGGGTCATTCCCCAAAAACAGGGGGGGATGAGAAACCACGCAGAGACAGCATCCTCTGGCAAGAGGAGTCAGCAGGGGTTTAGACATGGCTCAGGCACCCACGCAGCTCCGGAGACACAGAAAACATCCTGCGACATCTCCTCCTGCAAGCAGCCACCAAGGGAAACCATGGCAGAGGTTAGCATCATGGGCTGGGCTGGTGTGGCTGCAGTCATTAAGGGGCTTGTTAATGAA
>VZTO01016459.1:92665-109780 GCA_013400615.1 Syrrhaptes paradoxus | reverse complement strand
GAGCTGGTTGCGTGGCCAGGGGGGCCCCGGGGTGGGGTGGAAGGAGCTGGAAGGTGTCTGCGGCCATGGACCGGTGATGCTGGTCCTGCCCAGCTGTGCTCCCCTGGCCTGTGCTCCCCAGCACAGCTCTAAATCCATTAGCTTTGCATAATTAGATTTTTCTCAATTACCAGATTATGATAATTAACAGCTCATTTGTAGGAGGCAGTGCCTAATCCCAGCATCGCGCTTGGCTCCATGCCAGCCTGGCTCAGGAGGCTGCCGGCGCTGGGACGGCGGGTGGCAAACAATGGTGTGGGGAATCCCTGCCGGGGATCTAGGTAGCCTCAGGGATGCTCCCGGGACCCCCCAAAATCTCTCCACCACTGGGGACATGGACCTCCCCTGCACTGCCTGGCCAACATGGCCTGCCCAGAGGGGTCATTCCCCAAAAACAGGGGGGGATGAGAAACCACGCAGAGACAGCATCCTCTGGCAAGAGGAGTCAGCAGGGGTTTAGACATGGCTCAGGCACCCACGCAGCTCCGGAGACACAGAAAACATCCTGCGACATCTCCTCCTGCAAGCAGCCACCAAGGGAAACCATGGCAGAGGTTAGCATCATGGGCTGGGCTGGTGTGGCTGCAGTCATTAAGGGGCTTGTTAATGAACTTTCTCAGTCAATAATGTTGCTGAGGAAGGACAGGAAAGCAGGGTGGCAGGCGGCAGCCACCGGTAAGGTACTGATCTTCATCACGGGAAGGCAGGGCAGTCCAGGCAATTACTGCCCATCAACAGAGTTTCATCCCTAGTAAAATAATAGAACAAATATTAAGAGACAAATGCTTCTAAGGACCTCAAGGGCAGGGGAGCGGGGAGCAATAAAGATGTGCTTGGAGCTCACACAGAATAAATCTGCCCAGTCCAACTTGATTGCCTTTTTTGGGTAAAATTGCTAAATGAATCGATGGAGAGGAGACAAGAGGTGTGATATATCAGGCTTTTATTAAAGTATTTGATATAGTATCTCAGGGAATTTATTCCGGTCAGCAGGAGCAGCTGTCCCCTGGCTGGGCTGGGTGCAGCCGACGGGAGGCAAAAGGGACAGGGCAGCCACAGGGTGTGTGATGGCATCATGTGACAGATGTGACAGCGATGTACACAGTGCCAGTGGGGGCAGCCCCTCTCCTCCCACCCCATGTGAACATGCTGCAGCTCCTGCTCGGTGCCCTGGCTCCCAGAGCAATTGTGCCAGGAGCACCATGGTCACGCCTGGACCAGCTGCTGGATGCAGCCCCACACCCAGTCCCCAGGGGACAGTGCCCCCACTGCACCACCTCCACATGCCCAGGACCGTCCTGCGGTGTCAGGGCTCTTCTGCTGCTGCCATGGGCTCTGCCGGCAGAGCTCCAGCTAGGCAACGGCATCACGCGTGGGCAGCGGTCATGCCCAGCCAGGCACGACGGGCTGAGATGTCTCAAGCCGTTCCCGTGGGTCTCCTTTGCATGGCGTTTCTGATCTGCTGCCATGAGAGCCTCCAGGCGGGGGATCCAGCCCTGCCTCTCTGCCCAGCATGGGCGGCAATTTGGGCTCATGCAGGCAATAAATCAGCCTGCTTGCCCGGAGGTGCCTGCGCGGCCCCCGCTGCTTCAGCTCCAATTTCCCAGTCTCAAATTACCCCAGACCGCCTGCGAGATGGCTGGTTTTGTGTTGCTCCTCCAAACTCCCCCAGCTCCGTTTCTGTCACCGGATTTTGAAAAGGCCCTTGAGTGTCCCCGTGCCCAGGAGCAGCCTCTCCCAGTGCCCGGTCCCCGCGAGCAGCCCTGCCGGGAGCAGAGCTGCACCAGCCCCAGCTGCCAACGCCACGGGGAGCTGGAGGAGCCTCAGCAGGGCGACTTCACTCAACCACAATGGCATTTGCTCCTCGGACAGATCAGCGCAGGGTCAGAGGTCCTAGGCCACATTTTGACGTGTTTTTCTCAGCAGGGGAGCAGCCCAGAATGTGGGTTTTGCTGGAAGCCACCTGGAGTGTTTCTCCTTGAAAACAGTTTCTCCCAACGGGCTTCCTTTGATGCTCATGCTGGGAACACCACATGCAGTGGCTACAGCCCCAGCTGGAGCCTTTGCCCCCCTCCCCCAGGAGTCCCTCTTGCCATCCCCTTCAGCCCCAACAGCCCCTTCCCGCATCCCAGCCCCTTCCCCTGTCCTGGTGGTGCCAAGGAGCCAGGGCTGGAGGTGTCAGAGACAATGGCAGGGTCTCTGACAGTAACAGCCCTGCCATGGGGCAGCAAGCAAGGACATCCTTCTGCTGCCAGCCCCCACAAAGGGATGGGATCCCCAGGAGCTGTGAGATGCCCGAGAAGCCAGTGGAGAAGGGGCTCATGAAAGCACAGCTCGCCCCAGCGCCTGGCCAGTCAAGCTGCTCCGTAAGAAAGGCACTGGATATCCGTGGGACCACTCAGGCATCCCACATGGGTCTGATGAGCAAAGCACCAGTGGTTCGGGGGCCGAGCAGAGAGAAAAAGTCTGTGGTCTTGTGGCATCAGCAGATCCTCCCCTCACCCACACTTTTGGGGTGACAGAGGAAGCTGTTAAATGAGGCGCATCTGCCGCGGTCCCAGCAGCAGCCTCTCCTCTTCACGCTATCTCCTCTCTCCCCGCAGCTCGGCTCCTTCCCGCACCAGCCTCTTTCCAGCTCGCTGCGCTGGTGCTAATCCCCTAATCTGTGCAAAGCGACAATTTTCCGCGTGGCACAGCAGTTGGTGTGAGATCTGCATGCCTCCTCCCCCGAAAGCCAGCTCCCTTATCAGCAGCAGGTATCAGGTGAGCCAGGCACCATCTACCTCCAATAAACCCATGTTCTATTTTGCCTTATTTCCATTTATCTCTGAGCCTGTAATTATCCCTCATCTCGCAATGGCCTTGTGTATGGAGTGGAGGGGACGCGTGCTTTGCCAGGCAGACCCGGACCACAGCCTCTGCCGGCAGGGTTTGAGGAGACAGTGGGGCGATGCTCGGGGATGGATCCTGCCCACCATGCTGCTGAGCCGTCCCTCCTCTCTCCCCGCCTGGGCCGCGTTCCCTTTAATCTCGCACAGCGGCAGAGATGGATTTTCTCCCTGTGAGCCAGATGTGTTGCACAGAGCATAAACACCCGCGACAGTTGTTGTGCTCCTTGGTGCAAAGGCATCAGATGTCTGCATTAAAACAAAGCTCTCCACTTAATTACTCAGGCTGATAATTCAGCGCGTGGAGGCGTCTCTGGCTGAGAGCAGAGGGCTGGATCACAGCTGGGACTGGAGAGCCTTGGAGTGCACATTAATCCCAGCTCTCGCAGCCCTGATTAATGGTGCTGGAAACCTGCCTGCCCTGTGCGTCCCCAGGGGAGGGTCCGTCCCGGCACCCACTCGCTGCCCCACTGGAGGGGGCCCAGGCCAGCCTCTGCGGGACTCTGCTGACCTCTCGCTGGGCCATGATGTTCCCTGGACAGCATCTTCAGGGTAGAGTGGTCCAGGACATGGGGGACCATCACTTGGAGAGTGCTGCACTGCCTGCTGTGTCTGGAACCCAAGGGAGCTGCACAGAGGACAGGGAGGGCCCCAGGGTCACCCTTGTGCAGGGACCTGCTGCCAGAGCATGGCTGGCAGGAGCTGGAGCCAGCCCCGTGGTTAGGCTCAGAGCAGGTCCAGGCAGACCACCGCAGGCTTTCTCCTCAGGGTCCAAGCTGCCTGCTCTTGTAACCTCCATTTCTCCTTCAGCAGACCAGCAAACACCTCCTGCAAATTCACCTCACTCCCCTCGGTCATCACCACCCTGCTCAGCCACTCTCTCTGGGATGGGATGCTCAGGGAGGGCTGCTTCCTCAGACCCACCTCCTCTGCTCTCTCCCTGCAGCCTGCTCCCCCAGCCCAGCCCCTACCCCCTGCCCAGGCTCCTTTGCCCCCCCCATCCCTCCCTGACTCCAGTGCCTGGGCATCCCTGGATCTGGGGCATCCCTCTCCCTGTAGAGTCCACATCCCCAGGCACCCCGTGGGCTGACACTGCCACAGCCCTGCCTGTGGGGTCCTGTCTGTCCAGGGAGACTGATTTCCTCCAGCTCTGCTCCTGCCTTCTTACCTCTCCTTCCTGGGCTGCACACCTTGCTCCGTGGCCCAGGCGACTGAGAGAGATAGACCCCATCCTGCCCCGGCTGAGCACCCACACTGGTGCTGGGCACGCAGGGCAGCCGGGCATGATGCAGGCAGGCAGGCAGCTGTGGGCAGCACCATCCCAGCAGGGCCCCAAGGGTTAAGTTGTCATGTATTCATGGCCATGCACTGGCCAGGAATTACACTTTTATCGGCATGTGGTGCTGCCGCTGCTTGAATTGGGACTGGGAACTCTATTTCCGAGCTCACCCAAATTATTCTCCAAGAGATAATGCGCGGAGCAGAGCAGCGCTGGCGCTTCATTAACATTCCCTAGCCCATTCAGCTTTAAACGAAGATTGCCTGCCTCGGAAAATGATAAAATTGAACATGTGAAGCAGGGCATTATGTTCCATCAGCCGATATTATTTCCCACGCAGGGGCAGAGCGGAGACACAAACAGCTATTTATGCAGCGCCTGGCCAAGCCAGGGTGGCTTGGGGCAGGGGGTGGTGGAGCTTGGGGGGGGGGGGGCACAAGGGTGGGTGCTGAGTGCCCCCTGCCCGTCCGTGGCCATGAGAGGGGCTGCTCACCTCATGCCAGGGTGGCTCTGCCCTCCTGGGGTCTTCCAGGCTTGTGCCCAGGGTGGGTTCAGAAGCCACAAACCTGCTCCATGCATCAGGTAGGTTTGTGGCTCAGGGGCGCGTGGGGTCCCACAGGCAGCGCTGGCCGTGTCCTGCGAGGCTGGGGGCATCTCCACCTGCTGTCCTGCCCCGGGGGGTGCATGTCCTCTGCTAGGGCTGAGTGAGTGGGGTGCTGGCTCTGTGTGCAAGATGGGGTCCCACCTCCTGGGGCTGGGTGCTGGGCTGGCAGGCGCTGGGGAGCACCCACGGGTGGGGAGTGTGTGCCTCCCTGGCAGCAGGCAGGGAAGGCTGAGCGGGCAGACCCCCGGGGCTGTGATTGGATTTTGCTTGGCCATGCCGAGCCTATCGATCCAGCAGTAATTAAAGTCGCTCCAAAACCTGACTCATATTCAACCTTGGGAAGAAGGAGCTTCTGTGAGAAACACCCTCTGCTCCCCTAGCACCAGCACAGTGGGGAGCTCAGCCTCGCCAGGGTGCGGCCAGCCTGTCCCAGGCCCCGGCTGGGGCCCCGGCTGGGCTCTGTCCCCAAGGGGGACCCTGCCTTGGGACTATCTGGAGCCCATGGCAGCAGCACCCCATCAGGCAGTGTCCCAGCCAGTGTCCCCAGCACCACACAGCCCCACAGTGACCCTGAAGAGGTTCAGCCCTTGGGGAGGGGTCCATGCTACCTGGACCCTATAGCCCAGGATAAGTGCAGGCTATTTTCTCGCCAAGCACCTCAGACACCTCCCTGGGATGTGGGGGACTCCCCCACACCCCTCACTTGCCACCACCTGGGCCAATGTGTGGGATAGGCACAGCTGAACCTGCAGCTGTCCCCAAGATGTACCAGGGTGCTGGGGCGACCTGCTGCCGTGTACCCATGGGGTGCAAAATCCCCTCCTCTAGTTCAGAGGCAGGCGAGGGGCCCGCGAGTGTCTGTGTGTGTGTGCGCAGGGGGTGGCGTGCCCAGCCCTGCCGCCAGCCCGCCGCTATTCCCGGTATTCGCAGCAGGTCCGGGCAGGCACGGGGGAGGGGGAGCTGCCGTTCATCGGGGCCCCCCGCAGCCCTGCCCGGACACCCCCGGGGACACGAGGCCACCAGGACCCGGGCGCTGCAGCAGAGAGGGGCCCGGCTGGGGGGCTGCTCCGGGGACACCCTGGGCAGGGGACCCCGGGGGGTGACAGCACCCCCCGCAGCGGCGGGCAGCGGCCGCGCTTTGAGGCGGGGAGGTGGCTCCATCTGCAGGACACGGTCTCGGCGCGGAGCCCCGCTGCTGGTGGTCCCCACCGCCCCCCTCCCCCCCGGCCCCCAGCCTCTTTGCAGGCGGGGCACGGCGGGGGGTGACACGGAACAGGACACCGGTTCCCCCCGCTCCCACTCACGCCGCTGCCGAGAAGCGGGGCTGGGGAAAGTGGCACCGGGGGAAGCGGGGCCGGGAACCAGCCCCTTCCCGCACTCCTGCACCCCCCCGGCGCACCCCGCGCTCGGTGCTCCCGCCCGACCCCTGCGCCCCCAGCGCACCCCACTCCCGCTGCGCCTGCACCCCTCAGGTGCTCTCATCAGGTACCCCGGGTGCCTGGGCACCCTACCGCGAAAGCAGACCCACACCCGGCACCCCCACCCCGGCCCGGGCTCCCGCCCTGCAGCTAGCATCTCCGCCCCGCACATCGGGGCAACCCACGTCCGCGTGCTCCCGGGGGGCTCCCCCGCGCCGGGACCCGTCGGGGCGGCGGGCCGGGCCCCGGTGGCGGCGGGAAACGAAGGCGGAGCCGGGACGGGCTCCACCCCAGACCCCGGCCCACATAGGCCGGCCGGGAGGGTCCCGCGGCCCCGGAGCCTGCGCCGTTCCGGGGGCACACGGCGGACCCCGGCGGCCGGGGGAGAGCGCGGGTTGGGGCTGCGGGGAGGGTCCCCGGGAGGAGTAGGAAGGGGGGTGCGCTTCTGCCGGGCTGCGGGGGGTCTCTCCCCGTCCCAGGGCGGCGGGATGCTGCGGCAGCGCTGCGGAGGACTCCTGGCCCTGCTGGACCGGCTGCTGCAGCTGCTGGAGCTCAGCGGCAGCGTGGAGCAAGGTGGGTGCACGCAGCCCCCCGGCCCAGGGCATCCCCAGGACCCCCGGCTCTGCTTCAGTGGGGGCTGGGGGAGCTGGGGGCCGGTCCCCCATCCCTCGTGTGTTGTCCCCAGACTACATCCAGCTCGCCCGGTGCCTGGAGGCGGCGCGGCAGCGGTCCCGGAGGCTGGAGCAGGACGGGCGGCAGGCCCGGGAGCAGCTGGCGCGGGCGGAGGGCGAGCGGGCGGCGCTGGAGGTGAAGCTGAAGCACGCCCGCAACCAGGTGGAGGTGGAGATGAAGAAGCGGCACCGGGCAGAGGCTGAGCTGGAGAAGCAGGTCGGGGGGGACTGGCCACAGGGGTGCCCCGTGGGGCTAGCCACGGGGACCCCAGCCCGCTCATTGCTGCCTTGTTTCACTTGCAGGAGCGCAAACTTCAGCTGGTCTTCGAGTCCCTAATGCGGGAGCCGTGGGGCAGTGGGGCACTGAGCGGGGAGCAGCGCTCTGTCCTCTGTGCCTTGGCTGGCCGGCGCCTCGGGGCGTCCCTGGCACCGGGCAGGAGGTGAGCAGGGCTGGCAGCCCCTGTCCCAGCCCCTCGGGCAGCCCTGGCCTCGGCTGTGCCTCTCTCCCTCTCACCCCTGCTGGGTGTGAGGGGCTGGCTGGGCACGGGATGCTTGGGCTCTGCAGAGGTGTCAGCGCTGGGCTCCCAGGAAGGGGCTGTATGAGTAGGTGCTGGCTGGAGGGGGTTTGCCCCAGCCAGGCTGACCCCCAGCTTGCCCCGCAGGTCATCTGCAGTGGATGAGTCATGCCAGTCCCTCCTGTCCCACTCAGACATCAGCTACGACCGCACCGAGGATGATGTGGTAAGGAGTGACCTGCTGTGAGTCCAGGGTTCACCTTCTTTCCAGCAGCGAGGGGGCAGTTTTGCCCCACTCCTGCAGTGGGGCAGCCCCTTTTCATGGCCGTGGGTAGGGGTGGGCTGCCATCAGAGCTGAAGCACAGATGCTGGGGGTGCCCCTGGTCCTGTGCAGCCTTGCCAGCCCACAGCCTCCCCACTGCATTTCAGGATGTTGATATGACGGTGGTGCGGACCCTGAAGCGCAAAGCCCAGGAGAAGCAGGTATGAGGGAAATGCTGGGATGCGGCAGCCTGTGGGGGCTGGTGCTGAGGTGGGGTCTGTGCCCCTGCGTGGGTGAGGATGCCCTTGGTCTGCTCTGCTGTCCTGCACCATTCTCATGGGTCACTCTGCCTGTGCAGGTCAGCAGCTTAGGCTGGGGTGCTGGCCCTGGGCCACACAGGGCTAGGGCACCCGGGTACTTCGCCATCCCAGCACAGGAGGCTGCAAGGAGCCTGGCGGGGGTTTAATTTATTGGTGCTGGGCTGGGAGTGTTGTCTTCCAGCAAACCTCCCATGATCAATAGAAACTCCATTACTCTCCACTGTGGCCTAGCCGGGCTCCTCAATAATTCAGCCCCCTGTGAGGGCATCTCACACCCTGTTCTATTCACACCTCAGCATTGCAGGCCTGGCCTGGTGTCCCCCAGCCCCAGGGCTGTCTCTGACCCAGGTGGGGGGCCTGGGTCCCTGTGGGTCCTCATGGTCCCTGGTGTGGGCCAGGCAATGCCAGGGGCACAGTGAGGCCAGCATCTTTAGTGGGGCTGAGACCACTTGGCTTGGGTGCTCTGGGGTGGGGGGGGCAGAGGCAGGGAGGGCATTCCTGCTTACCCTTCACCCAATCTGTTCTGTCCCCAGCGTGTGTCCCTGGCCCCCCAGATCGGCCCCGTGGTGGTGGCAAAGCGGCACCGGTCTTCCATGGTAGCACACAACACTGTGAGTAGGGACCACAGTGTGCCCTGAGCAGGGGTAGGGTGCGTGGGCTGCCCCAGTGCCAGAAGGCACCACTTCAGTCTGGGGGTGCTCAGCTGTCCCCTCTGGGGGCCTGTGCCCTCCAGCCTGTATCCCCCTGGTCCCAATGAGTACAGCATCCCTGGCTGTGCTGGACCAGTGTTCTCCAGCCTGCATCCCCCGTACCCATGGTGACAGCATTCCAGGCTGTGCAGGACCTCAGGGACGGGGAGCAGGCAGAGGAGATGGGGCATGCTGAAGCACCGTGGGGATGCAGCCAGGCATCTTCTCACTGCCCCCCATCTTGGCAGGCAAGTGTCCCCACTGTGCCCGCTCCTGCTGAGGCCCCAGGCCCTGCTGGCAGCCTCCCAGCTGCTGCTCTGGTCCCGCAACACCGCTCTCGACAGGGACTCCGTGTCTCCACATGTGCAGGTCATGGGAGGGGCTGGGGAGGGAGCTCATGGGTGGTGTGGGACCAGCCCCAGGGTGCTGCTGTCACAGGGGGGGGAGTGGATCTGCTGGGAGTGCTTGTCCCTACCATGGGTGTACCGGGGTCCTATGGACATATCCAATGCTGCTGTCCCAGGGCAGCTGGATGCTGCAGGGGCTCCCTGGGAGGTGGGAAGCCTTCTCCACTGCCTTTTCTCTCTGCAGAGCTGACCACGGTGTGGGGCACCAGGGAGGACCTGGGCTGCCGTGCTCTGGTACAGGAGAGCCACACCGAGAGCGGCTCTGTGGGGCAGCCAGCACCAGCCCCCTTCCCCTCGCCTCCCCAGGGCCTCCCTCCACTCCAGCACAAGTTCACCTCCAAAACGGTGTGTGCCTCTGCCTCTCCTCTTGGCTGCCATGGGGAAGGGAGCTGGGCAGGGGGAGCAGGTTTGGGGAGGGCAAAGCTCTCCTCCACACCCCTGCCCCAACTCTGCCTGCAGGGGGACTGATGGAGGCGGTGGGGGCTGGTTTGGGGGGATGGAGGATTGGTACCGGGTACCTGCAGGAAGGGGGGCCCTGACTTTGCTCCCCCTCTCCAGGTGATCCGCCCTGAGCCATGCGGTGTCTGCGGTTCCCGCATCCGCTTTGGGAAGGCTGCCATCAAGTGCCGCCAGTGCCAGCTGCTGCTGCACCCTAAGTGCCGGGAGCAGTGCCCCAGCCCCTGCGTACCCCGGCCTCGCCCCCATGCCTGGCCCCGCGAGGTGAGGGGGGCACAGTGATGCTTGGGGGATGCTCCATGTCCCCGGGGGGCTGCTGAACCATCAACCATGGGCTGCTGGGGCTCTGCCTGCCCCGGCACAGGGCTGGGCAGCGGGCACCGAGTGGTTTGGCATTGTCCTCCCCAGGGTGTGCTGGCTGACTTCGCCCCCCCCACGCCGCCCTTGGTGCCTGCGCTGGTGGTGCGGTGTGTGACTGAGGTAGAGACACGAGGCTTGACAGAGGTAGGGACTGGGGTGGAGGGGGTGGCAAAGCTGTGGTCCCCGCAGGGCTGAGCCCTTCTCCCTGCACCCAGACAGGGCTGTACCGGGTGCCGGGCACGGAGCAGCTGGTGCGGGAGTGGAAGCGGAGGCTGCTGCAGGCTGGGGGCATGCTGCCCGCCCTCAGCAGTGTGGCCGACATCCACGTGGTGTGTGGGGTGCTCAAGGACTTTCTGCGGGGGCTCAAGGAGCCGCTGGTCACCTTCAGCCTCCACCCTGCCTTCCTGCGGGCTGCTGGTGAGCAGGGGTCCTGAGGTTGGGGGGGAAGGGGCTGCTCATCCCCTAATGCCGCTTCCCGGTGCCATCACAGACATCCCGGATGATGCTGCCTGCAGCACAGCCCTGCGCCATGTGGTGAGCAAGCTGCCCCCAGCCAACAGGGACACCCTGGCCTTCCTCATGCTGCACCTGCTCCGGTGAGGGCTCATCCTGGCACAGGTTCCTGTGGTCTCTTGCCCCTCACCCAGGCTCCATGCCCCAGAGCAAGGAATGGCTGACGATGAGGGTCCCCTTGACAGAGGCAGCACGCTCATACCATCCCACCTCGCAGGGTGTCGCACAGCCCTGACTGCAAGATGGACGTGCTCAACCTGTCCCGTGTGTTTGGTCCCACACTGGTGGGACACAGCTCGCCCAACCCCACGCCGCTTGCCATCATGGAGGACACACCACGGCAGTGCAAGGTGAGGGGTTCCCCAAGGCATGGGCTGTGCCTCCGGCACTACTAGCATCCCCTATCCTGCATCCCTCCCTGCCCAGGTGGTGGCACGACTCCTCTCACTTCCACCTGACTTCTGGAGAGGCTTCGTGGGGACAGACCAGGAGAATTTGGTGCCGACACCAGCCCCGGAAGGTGAACGCGGTGAGTCCCAGGAGCCCTCGCCCGCTCCCTGCCCTTGCTCTGTGGATGCTGAAGGGTTCTGGGTGCCCAGGGCTGGGCTGGGGTGTGACAGCCATTCCCCCTCTGTCCTGCAGAGCCGTTCTTCCACCCCATCACCTCCCCGGAGCCCAAGGTGGGCCAGCTGAGCCCAGCCGGCACCTGCTGCCTCCCAAGCACCCTGTGGAGCTGCGTGGGCTCGGCCACCCGGCCCCTGTGAGTGCTGGTGGGGTGGGTGGGGGCCCAGGGGAGCTCCCTTTGCACCCCTGACTCATCTCTCCCCACACAGGCAGGGGCCAGCCCCAAAGAAGGCGGGTCGGTTCTTCCCTTCTCCGGTGTAGCCTGCAGCTCCCTGGGACACAGAGCTGGCACTGGAGGAGGAGTGCAGCCTGCGGGACCAGGTGGCTGCCTGTGGGCTGGTGGTGCCAAGCTCCAAGCCCTGCTGTTCCCTGGGACGGCTGGCTCTGCCCAGCTGCGGTGGTTTGGACACAGCCCCAGCACTGTACTTAGGGGCTGGTTTGTATTAAAATTTTGCAGCAAAATAAGCCTGGCTGTGGCTGCAGTCTGTCCCTCCCTGCTGCTGCTAGGTGTCAGGGTTTGGGGCTCATGGGCATGACAAAGCCTGGCTGGGTAGCAGACAAGAGCTGTACGGACAGCAAAGGTGAGCTGTGCTCCCCAAAACCCCTCCTTCAGCTGGGGCCAGGCCGCCAGCTCCCTCTCTGGGCAGGGAGGAGAGGGTAGGGCAGGCAGAGCCTGCCCCAGCAGAAGCTCTCCTCTCCCTGCCCTGAAGCCCAGGATGCGGGAGGCCCCCCTTTCAGCCCAGATGTTGGCCTCAAGTAATCAGAGCTGCTGCTGCTCAGGGCATGACAACCTTAAAGCGTTTCCAGACTTCCTGGCACCTCAGTAGAGGCCCCTTTAACTCCTTCCTTCCCTCTGGTGCTGGAGCTGCAAAGCCCAAGCAGGGCAGGGATGCAGGGCTCTTTCCCTCCAAAAGGGGGAAGCTGGCTGAGGCTGTACCGGAGCAAGGGCTGGGAAGGGCTTTTCCCCCAAATAACTGCACAGGGGATGGCTGCTACAAGGGGATCTTAGGGAAAAGGAGCCTTACACAACAGGGCTGAGAACTGCCCCAGGGCCACATCCAGCAGCTGAGAACTTTGTCCATACTAAAACCCAGGCCAGATGTAAGATGTGGGAGGAAAATTCACGTACAATCCTGAAAGCAAGTACTTTGGCTCAGTTTGCCCCAGCACAGGGGTGTTCGCCAGCAGGCAAGGAAATTAACACATCCAAGGCAGAGGCAAAACTGAAGGAGTTTAATGTGCTTAAAACCAGTGAACAGCTAATCCCCACCCAGGACCACAGAACTCGCACAGGAAGGCACAAGGCTGGGAGCAAGGATTTGCAGCAAATCCATCGAGCTGGGGTGGTACTGGATGGATAGAGAATCCCTAATGTGGTGCTTCACTGAAGGCAAGAGGCATGATGGGGCCCTCGGTGGAGTGCAGGGCTTTAGCACAGAGCTCCAAAACCAGAGGAGAAGACAGGGAGGTAAGTGGATAAAGGGCAGCCTTAGTTACCATAGACAGACTGCCCCCATCACCAGGGAGCTGTCTTCAATAAAAATGGGGTTTTTGAGACAGAGCGAGGCAGTAGACCTCTGCCACCTGCACACATGTGAGTTTGGTGCCCTGTGGCCATGGCTGGTGTGAGAGGAGACATGCACCAAGCCCCCCTAGGCTACAGCCATGCTGATGGAGAGGAGGCTGTTGGCCCACCGAGGTGGCAGGAGCCTGCTGCCATCACCCTGAGCCCTGCCTAGAGAGCCTGTGCGGGTCTGAGCCTGCTGGGAACAAGCTCAGCAGGGCTGGCAGCGCTCCTGGCTCATACCGAGCCTTTGGGGCAGAGGTGGTGCTGGGGAAAGGGGGGCTTTTGCAGCTCCCTCCAGGGCCAGCAGCTTGCCTGCCCAACCCCGTCCTGCTGTGCCAGTACCCTCACGCCAGCCTGGTGCCACTCTTTTCCCAGCAGTAGGCAGGAGCCCAGCAACCACACTGCTGAAATTGGGATCCTCCCAACCGGCTCCTGCAGGGTAAGCTGCCTATGCAGGACAGGCCCATTCAGAGCTCCCCAGCCTCTGAGATAGGCAAAGACCTTCCTGGGAGTTGCAGACAAACAAATAGAAGCAGAGCCTGGTGAGGGGTGGCAAGATAGTGCTCATAGTGCCCTTTGGTGGAGGAACACCCAACGCCGGAGCCAAGAGAGTGTCAGGCAGCAAATGCTCCCTCAACAGCCTCAGCCCAGCTCTCCCTGCACAGGCACGCAGCCTGGTGCCAGGGCTACATACTGTCCCCAAAAGATTTGCCCTGCCCCAGGGCTGGTTCCTGGGCTGCAAGAGAAGCAGCACGCGAGGCCGATGCTCACCAGCTTTAATGTCTGTCTGGAGTGGGAATCAGGCACTTGCAGAGCTCCTGGCCTGTACCGACCCTCAGCAGGTGCTGAGAACCTCCTGGGAGGTGAAGCCCCAGCATAGGCTCTTGCTGTGGGGCACAGCAGGGAGTTGGGGGCTTGCCCTGCCCCCCCACCAACTCAGCGAGCTGCTGACTCACAGGATAATCTGGTTCTTGTAGCTGCGACTTAGCTCCTTGTGAGGAAGGACGATGGAGTTGAGAATAACCACCTCAGCGGGGATGGTGACACTGCAGCCTGGGAGGAGAGCACGAGGGGGTGAGCAGAAGGGGAGAGATTCTGCCCCACTGTGCAGGGCCAGGGTGGATGGGACGTACCCAGGATTGTGATGGAGGGTGTGAGGCGCCCATCCCGGAAGAGGGTCTCGCTGTCAATCTTGGCATAGGGATCGTTGGGGTTGGGGTCACTGGGTGTTCCCTCAACCCGGGCCCAGCGCCCAATGGTGCTGTCCCAGCCCACGATGGTATTGAGGACACAGGTGTGGTCCTGGGGCGAAGGAGAGGGGGATGGAGGGTGCTGCTGCCTCCCTGCAAGGGCCAGGGTTTGATGCCCATAACCTCATGCAAACCCTACTTACGTGGAGTGACGCACCATGCAGGACAATGGACTCTCGCAAGCGCACACCAGCTCCCACTGTCACCCCCTCCCCAATGGACACATTGGGGCCCAGCTATGGGGACAGAAGGTGATGAGGTCAAACACAATGGCCCCCACAGCACCCCTGAGCATTGCCCTGCCGCAGGGTCCCCCAGTCCTGCACTCACCACTGCACTGCTGTCAATAGAGGCTGTTGGGTGGATGTACACGTTCCCTACAACACAAGGCAGCTGCATCAGGAGAGGCAGTTTGCAGCAGCACCCGCCTCCCAGATCTGTCGGTGGGTCCCTCTGCCTCCCAAGGCAGGAGGGGGTGTCAGAGGGGTACCTCGGATGATAGGGCCTCCAGGTTTGTTCTGGGCCAGTCTCTCAGGGTGGGTTTTGCTGTACTGGTTCAGGTAAAGACGGCTGGCATAGATAGCAGAGCTGGGAGAAGAAAAGCTAAAGGTTGTTATTGCTTCTCCAGCACTACCAGGGCAGAGGAAGGTCTGAATTCAGCATGCCCACACCCACCCCCAGGGCCCTGCCTGGGCACCCTCCTCTGCCATCCCAGGTATGGATCACTGCTGCGCCAGCTCTAGCTCCAGACCTTACCCAGCTGACTTGATCTGGCTCCAGAAGCCATCAGTTTTGTAGACATAGAGTTTGCCTTTCCCAGCCAGCGCTGTGAAAACGTCCTGCTCTAGCCGGATCACTTCTGCACGTTGCCAGCCATTGGAGCTCTCCTCCCTGCAAGTGAGAGGCCTGTTAGACACCCACGCCAGTCACGGCCTCAGCCAGGGTCCCCAGAAGCTACCCTCCCCAAATAGGGGAGGTCTGGTGATCCTGGACTCCTTCCTAGACATGCATTTCTTCCCAGAGGTGGGGACAGCCCCAGCTGTCAGGCTGGGCCTGCCCAGCCCTGCTGAGCCCCAGAGTGGCAGAGGGGTGGGGCTCTGCCAGCTGAAACAAGCTCTCAGCCAGTAAGTGACAGTCCAAGAGCCCCACCCAGTCCATGTGGGTGTATGAGCGATGGATCCTATCCCCACTCCAGGGCCCTGTACAGCTGGATTTTTGCTTGGGTGGTGGTAGAGATGCCAGGTGACAGGCGGGCTGCTGCAGAGAGCTGGAAGGGGAGTGCAGCATCGCCAGGTGAAAGGCTTGCTCAGCCCCTTGTTCAGATCTGGATGAGGATGAGGTGGGAGGAGAGGAAAAGAGAGGGAGAGACTCATGCTGGTCAGGAGGGGAGCAGAGGAAAAGAACAGCCTTGCAGAGCAGCCTGAAGCAGGGAGGAAAGCATGCATTATTGCTAGGAACAATCCAGCTTGGAGAGCAGCCACTGCAGACACAGAGGAAGACTTACCCAAGGTAAGGACAGCTGGTACAGGACAAGGAAACGAGTGATGGCAGAGGAGGAGAGAAGACAGAGAAAGAATGGAAGATGAGCGTGCCGCTGCAGCCCCGGAAGCAGTGGGGGACATGGGGCAGAGGGGAGCACTCACAGCACTAGCTCCTGCTGGTTCCTCTGGAAGACCTCACCGATGTGCTGGAAGATGGCAGGTGTGAACAGGTAGATGCCACAGTTAATGATCTCACTGACAAACGTGCTGGGCTTTTCCACGTAGTGCTGGACCTGGAGGTGAGGGAAGAGTTGTGTAATACTGGGGCACAGCCCCCACAGCCAGTGTCACACTCTCTGTGGCAAGCTGGCTGCACCCGCTGCCCACACAGGCCTGTCTCCCTGAGGCCCTCCTGTACCTCCTGCGTGTCTGTGTTTGCCACGATACAGCCATAATTCAGTGCCTGTGTCCTGTTGGCCTGTGGAACAAGGACATGTTAGCAATGGTGGAGCAGCAGCCATGCAAATGAGTCCCAGACCTCACACCCCAGGGACCCATCCACCGCAGGAGCCGCTGGCTTCTAGACAAGCCCCCACCAGAGCACTGCTGCTCCCCTGCTCCCCAATACTGCCACTCACTGTGGTACCCAGAATGACAAAGCTGTCCGCATCCCCGTGCCGTTGCTGGAACTCTAGCATCTCCTGCAAGGGGAACTCTGAGCACACATCTGCGTTGAGGACAAAGAAAGCCTCAGCACCACCTGACAGGATCTGGTCTCGGAAGTGATATATGCCACCACCTGTCCCCAGCGCTGCGTACTCCTGGAGATACCTGCGAGCCAAGTGAGGAAAAGTGGGGGCTTAGGGAAGCAGGTGACTCACGGCACTAATCGGCAGCAAGGCAGGGACGGGCTGGTAGGGGCTGGACATAATCCTGCTGAGCAGCGATAAGGCTCACGGGGATGTTGGAAGAGGGAAGGAGGCCATGGCAGCTTGGAGCTGTGCTGGAGATTCATCTTTGGAGCATGAACCAGCCATGGCAGGGCCCAGGGTAAGGGAAATTTGGCAGAACTAACGCAGGAGGCCAGCCGTGCCCATCCACACTGGGACAGGGCCCCCCGGCCCAGGGCCTGGGCAGTGGCTGGGGGCTGCCAGTCTGGGGAAGGGGCCAAGCCGGGCTCTGCTGCCGTGGGTACCCCGGGGGTGTGAGGGCTCCTGCCCACCTGATGGGGATCTTGAACTCCTGCTGCGCCGACACCAGAAAGCGGCTGAGCGCCTCGTGGGGCTGGTAGAAGCCCATCAGCAGGATCTCCTTCAGCCCGGGCACCTGCGGAGGCACGGAGGGAGGGGGCGGCGTGGGGCAGGCGGCGCCGGCCCCCCAGCCCCGGCCGCAGCCCCCCGTACCTTGGCGCAGGCCTCGATGTGGTGCTGCACCATGGGCACCCCGGCCACGGGAAACAGCGGCTTGGGCACCTCGAAGGACAGCGGTCGGAACCGGGTCCCTGCGGAACACAGCGGGGTCAGAGGGGCTCGGCGCCGGCGGTGCGCCCCGCGGGCCCGGCGCACTTACCCTTCTGCGGGCCCCCGATGAGGATCACTGCCTTCAGCGGCATCGCGGCTCCGCTCCGGCCCCCGCAACCCCGGCGCCGCCGCTTCCGCACACGTGGCAGCGACACGTCAGCGCGCACAGACCCCCGCTCCGTTGCGTCACCGCGCCGGGCCGTGCTGCCGGGGCGCCCGACGACCGGCAGGGGGCGCCACCGCGGCGGCAGG
>VZTO01016459.1:30213-92645 GCA_013400615.1 Syrrhaptes paradoxus | reverse complement strand
GGGGCGGCCGGGCTGCGCTGTGACCGGAGCGGCCCCCGCCGGCCCGGCCTCATACGGGCAGCGGGTATTTATAGCCGGGGGGCCGGGCCCGGCCGACCCCCGCCTGCACTGGCTGGGTCCCGGCCCCCCTGCCCCGTTGGCCCCCCTGCCGCTCCCGGTATTTTCGCTCCATGACGCGAACGCCCCGTGAGCCGCCCCCTGCGCCCGCCCCGGCGCTTCGCTGCTCTCCTGGTGCCTTCCAGAAGTTTCCGACACCCTTCCCAGCCCGCCCCCCCCGGAAGCCTTCCCGGCTCCGCGTCCCTGATCTGGGGACAGGACCCTCCCGAGGCGCCCAGCCCCCCGTGGTGGCTGGGGGCTGCTCTGCCGCCCCCCGCCCCCTCCCCTCCCAGTGAGGCACAGAGACGGGAGCGGCTGCTCAGGGTCTTTATTGCTCTGGCACGTTGCTTGCTCCACACCACGGGGACATTGGGAACTCCGGAGACCGGCAGAGAGGAGGGGACAGGGACAGGCAGACACCCTCTCCCCAGAGTCAATAAATAAAGCCCTACCGCTACAGCAGCATCTGGAAGGCAGGTGCCCAACCGCTGCCCCTGTCCCCCCCAGGCCCAGGGCACCCCGGCCACGCTAGAGCATCCTAGTGCCAGCTGGGGAGGGGGCGCAGGGCTCGGCAAGGCAGCTGGGGGCTGCGCTGTGGCACCGGGAGATCCGGGAAGGGGGTGGTGTGGGGAGGTACGTGGTTGAGGACGGGTGGGTGGGCTGGCAATGGGACACAGGGCGAGGGCTGGAGCCGGGCAGAGCGTGAGCAGCGTGGGCCTGAGCAGACGCAGGAGGTGCGCGTGGCACGTGGGTGCCCCCTTGCAAGAGCAGGGGGTGCCAGCCAGGCCCCCACCCGAGTGTGGGGCGCAGCCAACAGCCCCGGGGAAGGCACCGGCATCGGTCCTGGGGCTGCAAACCTGCTGGCCAGGACCAGGGCTGGGATGAGTGGAAGGTAGGGGGCTGGTGGCCCCTGCTCCCAGCCATGAGGACCGGGGCTGTGCTGGCTGGTGGGAGGCCATGGGGTGGTGGGGGGCTGCAGGCAGGCCCCTCTCTGCAGGAACCACTGGAGCAGCTTCAGTCCTTGGGTGCAAAACCAGGGGGAGTGCAGGGACCCCCACGCCATGGCCGGGGGCAGCTGCAGGCTGCGGCATAAGGCACATGGCTGACGGGACCCGCGCGGCCAGGGCTGGCCAGCATGCTGGCGGCTCTTCCACTTCTGCTTGGGGCTTCCCTCGTCCCCCCCATTCCCATCCCCTCTTCCCCCGACCCTTTGCCACATTCTCCATTCCTCCTAGCAAGGCTTCCCCGCCGCCTGCCCACTGCTGGACCCCACTGCTGGGCCAGCTGGGGCAGCACCTCCCCTCTCTCTCGGCACCACCAAAATTATGCCAGCTGCCAGCATCCCCCGTGGTGGCACATGAAGTCCATGGGCTCATCCCGGTGCATCCTGGCTCCTCCTAGGCTGCCCTGTCATGCAGCCCCTGGAATGTTCCTCTGGCTCCTCGGCCCCTCACGGCCGCAGCTAAGGTGCTGGCTACTGTGTCCCCGGCGGCTGACCGCCCTGGTAGGAGCGGAGTAAGACCTTGTGCTTGGTGACGGCCTCGCCACGGCGCCGCTGGTGCTCCACCAAGAACTCCTTGAGGCGGTTGGTGGTGAAGGTCAGGGTCTGGCGGCGCAGCTTCATCAGGTAGGCATCCTGGAGCCAGGGGTTAGCAAAGCAGTCCTTCACCGTGGGACGGCTCCTGGGGCAGGAGCAGCTCTGCGTCAGGGGCTGCGGGGTGCTCACTGCCACTGCACCCCCCAGACCCAGCCATCAGCCCTGCCCTGCAAGACCCAGGGGGTCTCAGCCCTCTCTGAGACCACGGATGGACCCCGGGGTCCCAGTGATGTCTTGAATGTCCCCATGGGACAGGGAACTGCCCACCTGGCCCGGTCACAGGCGCAATCTGGGGCCACATGTCAACCCTGGCTGGACCAGGCACTCACCAGGGGTGGACGGAGAGGACCTTGCGGATGAAGAGGGCAGCACTCTGTGAGACGTTGGGGTACAGCTTGAAGGCATCAAAGCGACCTGCCAGGATGCGGTTCTCTGTCTCGATGGGGTCCAGTTCAAAGAATGGCGACCGCCCACTGAGCCTGTGAGGGTGGAGGGGGTGGCACAGGCTCACTGTTGGGAGGGCACCCAATACCCCCTACCCACCCATCCCTGATTTGGAACAGCCACAGCTGCCCAGGGTCTTGTTTCCCATGTCCAGCTGGGAAGGGTCTGCAGGGCTATGGCATCCCCCAGCCCACCACCAGCCTGGTGTCCCCCATGGCACCGAAGTCTGGGTGGGGCTGACCACACCTCAGGGTGCTCGTCCCTGCAGCCCCTTCTCTTACATGATGTAGGTGAGGACGCCAACGCCCCAGACATCTGCCGCAGAGCCCACCGGGTCGCCCTTCACCACCTCCGGTGCTGTGGGCAGGGAACAAGGGTGTCGTATGGACTGGGGGGCCCAGCCCTAGCACCCACAGCGCCTCCAGTGTACACAGTACCCAGAGCATCCCCAGCAGCCACAGCACCCCACCACTATACCCTCGTGCACCTCTTCCTGACACCCCAATACCCTGACAGAGCCCAGCACCTCTAGTGATATCCCAACTGCCCCACAGCACCCAAACTCTTCCACTGAGCCCAGCAACCCTACAGAAACCCTCAGCAGACATCCCCATCACCACAAAGACCCCCCAGCTTCCCCAAGGACACCTCAGCTCCTCCCCAGCCCCAAGCCCCTCAGTGCACAGGCACACATGCACACCCCACGGCACACGTGCCCCAGCCCCATCCCTGTCCCCATCCCCATGCCACCACACTCCCAGTGCCCCACTCACACATATACTCCAGGGTGCCAACACGCCGCCCCAGCTGCCGCAGCACAAGAGGGTTGTAGGTCTGGGCGCTGCCAAAATCAATGATCTTGAGGGCATTCATGCCCGAGACAACGATGTTGTCTGGCTTGATGTCAAGGTGCACGATGCGGCGGCCGTGCAGGTACTCGAGGCCCTGCAGGAGCTGCAGCACATAGCTCACCACGTCATCCTCCGAGTAGCGAAACCTGGGGGCAAGTGGCATCAGTGGGCAGACACGTGCCGGTGGCCATTGCCGGCGGCCCCGTGCCTGCCCCATGCTTGCCCGTACCTGTCCACGATGCTGTAGAGGATCTCCTTGCCAGCGCAGTTCTCACAGATGAGCACCAGGTAGCGAGGAGTGATGTATGCCTCGTGCAGGGCCATGATACGCTCATGGTGCAGCGCCTTGAGGATCTCATACTCCTGCAGCACACTCTGCTTCCTCTCCGCCTCGTAGGGCACAATCTTGGCCATGAAGTGCTTCCCTGTGGCATTCTCCTTGCACAGCCGGATCACCCCAAAACGGCCCCTGTGGCACAGGGTGGCACTCAGCATCCCTGGCATGTGGTGCTGAGCGGGTACACACCCGGCAGAGCCCCCCATCCCACTGCTGCTCACCTTGCCTTCTCATCCAGGAAGGTATACGGCTTCTGAGGGATGCCCTGCCGTAGTGCCGAGCTGTCTTTTGCCCCTGGGACCCCGCTCTCGGCTGGGGGCTCCTTGGAGGATGGGGCGGTAGGGGGGGGCTCCTGCCCAGGGGGTGATGCGGGGGGCATGGAGACAAAGGAGGTGACCATGTAGGGGGGCATCTTCCGCATTGGGGAAGGCAGGGCATTAGGGGTGGGGGAGAGCGTGGGGGCTGAACTGGGGTTGGTCGACACTGGGGAAATGGGGGAGACCTTGGAAGGAGATGGAGCCTGGGGTGAGGGGGATGTGTCTGTGGGGGGTGCAGGGGAGCCCTGAGCGGGGGTGTCTGTGTGGGATGAGGCAACAGTCCGAGGGGGGATGAATGTCAGCTCTGGGGGCACACAGATGGTGACATCAGGCGGGAGCTCGGGGTCTGGCTGCGGTCCCTCCTTGTGGGGCATGGGGGGCTGGACGACCCCGGGGGGGGCACCTGCCTTCACTGCCCCATCTGCCTTCTGCACCACTCCCTTGTGCTTGCGGGGCGGCGTGGTGGGGGGTGCCTTCGTGGACGATGGCTCCATCTGCCCCACGGGTGTCTGGGTCGACCGGCTGGAAGCCACCTTCTCAGGGACAGGGACAGGGCTGGCAATGTCCTTGGCTGGGGCAGCCTGGGCATCTGCGGGGAGCAAAGGGAGGTGTGAGCCAGGCGGGGGGAGGCCAGGAGCAGGGTGCAACTGGCACCCTGTTCCCTAAAGCCCTGAGGGGGAGATCTCCTAGGACTCGGGGACCGCCAGAGCATCCCAGAGGCCACAGCCCCACACCCAGCCCCAGGGCTGCCCCATGCCCCTGGGGACAGGGCTCGCTCACCTGCCGCGTCCAGGTGCACCTTTGCTGAGGGGGTGCTGTAGGGCCCCTGCCCAGCCTTGTTGACACAGGCCACCCGAAACCTGGCGGCACTCCCCGGGGGTAGCTCTGTCACGTTGAAGTAGCAGTCAGCGATGCCAGTGCTGACGATCTTCCACTCATGCTCTCCTGCCGGTGTGGGGGCAAGATGAATTGGAGGCACACCAGGGGCAGGGGACAGACCCATGTCCCCCACCCCTGACCCAGGACCTGGCCAAGCCCCAGGGGACAGCAAGGACATTGGGCACTTGTGTGCTGGCTTAGTGTCTCTGAGTGAGCCCATCTTTCTGGCTGCAGCTCCGCAGAGACAAGAGGCAGCCCCACGTACCATCCAGCCTCCGCTCCAGTGTGTAGGTGCAGGGGGCTTTGCTCTCCGCAGGCTTCCACAGCACCAGCACCGTGTTCTTGTACTTCTGGGGGATCTCCGGGGTGCCTGGCCGGCCAGGGAGCCCTGCGAGGGGACAGAGAGGGCAGGCTGGGTGCCCGGCCAGGGACAGGGCAGAGCTGCTGTGGGGCAAGGGCAGCACAATACATGGGCTCGGAAATGCCGGAGGTGCCCATGCAAAACCACCCTGTCCCCTCTCAAAACTCCCAGTTTCTCATAGATGTGGAAAGCAGAGCTCAGGTGACCTGCTCCAGCTGGTCTCCAGCATGGAGGTGTGTGCCTGGCACGCACTCTCTGCCCATGAAGCAGCACCTCTGTCCCCCAAGGTTGCCCCCCTCCATCCTTACGTGCCACAGCCAGCGTGCAGGAGCTGATGGCCGTGCCCAGGGCGTTGGCAGCTGCACACTCGTACAGCCCTGCGTCCTTCCTGGAGACCTTGGCAATGGTGAGCATCTGCCGGCCGTCCTTGCAGGAGACGACGTTCAGTGCACTGTCTGGCTGCAGGGACCTCTTGTCTGCAGGGGGGAGCAGAGGAGAGGGATGCTACAGTGACCCCCCAGCACTCACCCCCCGAGGCAGTGCAGGCAGCCCCCCACCTTTCATCCAGATGATCCTGGGGGTCGGGCTGCCAGCGGGCAGGCAGCAGAGGGTCAGCGCCTCGCCCTCCAGTAGCACCTGGTCCTTCAGCTTGATGTGGAAAACGGGGGGGAAATCTGGAAAGCAGAGGGGAGGTCAGGCTGGGGCAGCAATGGGCACCCACTGTCCCCTCCCAGGGCTGCACCTACCTGACTCACTGGGCGCGTGCGGCCGGCCGGCAGCGGGTCCCTCCTCCCGCAGCAGGCTGGTGGGGATACTGAGCTGCGAGGCCACCTTCTCCTTCTTGCCCCGTGACAGTCCCCAGCGTTCCCAGCGGGACCGCTTCTGGCCGTCACCCCCACCTGCAGGCATCCGGGGCGGCTGAGAGTGGGGTCGAGCTGGGGCAGCCGTGCCCAGGGCAGCTGGGCTGCAGGGTGCCAGCAGGACCCCCCCTCACTACTCACCTTTGGCGGAGGCAGAGGAGTGGGTGCTCCCCTCCGAGCGCAGGGACTCAGAGGAGGGTGCGGGTGCTGGGGGGGTGCCCTGGCGCAGGCTCTCCCCCTCGGAGCTGGTGCGGCGGAGCTCCCCGGTCCCCTCGCCCTCCGGCCGCTCATCCGACAGGCTGCGCAGCCGTGCAGAAACCCGCTCCACCGTGGCACTGATCTTCCTCCGCACGGCCACTGCTGGTGACTCGCTCTCCCCACTGCCCGCCGGCTCCGACTTGAGGCTTTCCGAGTCCCTCCGCTCCTTGGAGCCACCCCGGGCCAGGCTCCAGGAGAACCGGCGCCCACCCGATGGGGTCTCGCTGCCCCCGTCCTCCTCCCTGCTCTTCTTCCTCTCGACAGGTGGAGTCCGCCTGAGGAGCACAGACATCCTCCGGAGGAAGCCCCTGTCCTTCTCCACCTCGTGCAGGTCCTGCACTGACTTGGACTTGGTGGCCAGCCCGGTGGGCCGGTCCCTGTGCAGCTCCAGGGGCACGCCGGCTGGCGTGGGACGGTAGATGCCATCATCGGGGGTTGGAGGCCCGGCCAGGTGCCGGTCCTCAGAGCGGGAGCGGGTCAGGAGCTTCAGCCCCCGGCTGAGCGATGACTCCCGGCCCCGCTTGAACTTGGCCTCAAAGACCTCCTCTGAGTCAATGTCCTGGATGAGCAGGGAGCTGGAGGAGCCCGTCGGCTTCACCTCCCTCCTCGATGCTGGTGCCAGTGCTGGAATGGGGGGCTCGGCAGGGGTGGCTGGCAGGGGCTGGGGGGCTTCCTCAGTGGCTGTCTCCCCGCCTTGCCCAGCTCCCATGGCTTGCATGACCTTGGCATAGGAAGACATTGTGGGGGCTTGGGCTCCAGGAGTTGGGGCCTGCAGTGGGGTGGGTGCTCCTGTCCTGGCAGCCCCCTCCCCACTGGCTGCAGCAGCCTTGGTGGGTGTCTTTTCCTCCCGCTCCCCAGCTGTGGGCTTCTTCCCCACGGTGGTGGCGGCTGTGCTGGCCCCAGGCTGGCCACGTTCCTCAGGGACATGCCTCCTCCCCAAGGCAGCCTTGGCAGTGGGGACTCGGGGGACAGCAGTCTCAACCATGGGGAGTGCTGGTGGGCTGGGGGTGTCTGGTGATGCTGGAGGCCGGGCATCGGAGAGGGCAGAGAGTGAGGGGGACTCCTTGAGCCGCTGGGCCTCCAGCCGGGCCACCGGGATCTCCAGGGGCGCGCCGGAGCGGCGGTGCCTGACGACGGGCTCGGCATCCCCGTGGCTGAAGGAGCTGCTCTTCTGCAGCTGGCGCTCAGCGGGGAGCAGGCGCGGAGAGGTGGCCTCACTGGAGGCTGCCCGCACCAGCCGCGGCACCGCTGGCGCTGGCGGCTCCAGCCGGCTCGGCCGTGGGACCTTCGTGTCTGGGCCGACCCCCAGGGTCTCCAGGAGGGGACCCCGCAGGCCACTGACCTTGCTGTCCCCAGAGCTGCCCCGCAGCAGCCGCTGGCGCATCAGCTCCAGGCGCTGGGCGTGATCGTCCTCCCCCCAGGCCCCCTTCCGCCGTGGCAGCTCCATGGAGGCTGCCTTGGCCAGGACCTGGCGGGGGTCCCGGCCTGCCTCAGCCCCCTCCTCGGTCCCAGGGGGCTGGTGGAGCAGCAGGGCGCTGTCGGCCGAGCCGCCCCTCTTCAGCTCTCCACGCCGGGCACTCCCTGGGGACTCCAGGCTGGAGCCCTTCCTCATGGCTTTGCGAGGGTACTCTGGCCGCTTCTGATCTTCAGGGGCTTCTTCATCAGAGGAACCAGGTGCCTCCACCTCCACACATGGCCGCCGTGGCCCAGCAACCCTTGGCCGCTTCCCCAGGGCCACCCCAGGCTTCCCTGTACCCTGGCTCTGCCACTCCATGGTGGAGACATCCCCTGGTGCCACCCCCTCCAGCCATGGCCCCTCGGGTGGACCAATGGCCTCGTCATCTGTGGGGATCTCATTGAGCGACATGCGGGAGCCGGAGAACTCCACCTGGTGTGGCATGGGGATGAAGGGCAGCTCGTCCAGGTCATCCGAGTCCGAGGAGGATGACAGCGCTGGTGACTCCTTGAGGTGCCGGGGCACGGCGATGGAGAGGTGGTTGGACGTGTCCTCCAGCAACTCTGGGATTGGCCGCAGCACCATGTTGCACTTGTAGCTGATCTGCGAGCGCTGCAGCCAGCAGAGAAGGCTGGATCAGGCCCAGGCAGATGGCATGGCATTGTCCTGCCCAGTGCACATCAGCTCCATCCTGCCCAGGGCACACCAAGCCCATCCTGCCCAGGGCACATCACCCCATCCTGTTTCACCTGCTGCCCCAGCTTCTGCCCTCACCTGCCATTTCCGACGGGAGAGGAAGAGCTTTAGGTGGTCAGTGCTGATGACCTTCCCCTTGGCCAGTGTCTGCAAGGTGAGGGGACAGCAGTGTCCCACAGAGCCTGCAGCAGGCTCAGGGGAACCCTGCTGCTGACGGGTGCTGGGTCCCTGCCCAGGCTCACCTTGAACCAGGGATGCTCCAGGGTTTGCTCCGCATTGGGTCTCCTGCGAACCAACACCGCTGGGTGAGAACCGCCCGGGGAAGGGCAGGAGGGTCTGGCTGCCTGTGCAGCCAGCCTGCCCTTGGGCACTCCGATGCATGGGAGTCCCCACCCTCCTTCGAGCACATGGCTCATGCCAGAGGGGTGGGAACCAAGGACCCCACAGCACTCACAGCCTGTCGTTGACCAGCACTTTGATGACAAAGCCCTTGGCTTCCCGGGTGAGCCCCTGGAACATCCTCTCCTCGAAGGCCACATTATAGTTGCGGATGTTCATCAGTGTTGTCTTGTCGTTCTCCCCCACGAAGGGGGAGATCCCCGTCAGGCTGCCGAGGAGAGGACACTGTCATTGGGGGTGGGGGCATGGGGAACAGCACAGCAAGCGTGGGGGACTGAGGTCAGGACCCTGGACCCCAGCCTTGGTGCCATGAGGAGGGCAGAGGCAGGAGCAGCCAAGAGAAGGCTGAGTCTGCAAGGAGTGATGTGCATGGCCACAGTTCCAGCACTGCAACTGGCAAGGAGGAAGAAAGGGGGTCTCTCCTGTGGGGACCCACTGGGGCACTTACCAGAGGTAGGCAATGACCCCCACGGGCCTGCGGAGAGGAGAGCATGGTTACTGGACAGCACGAGCCCCCTGGGGCGCCCAGCCCCTCCCGGCACAGCGGGGAGCCCACCACCCCCCCTGGGGCCACCCTTACCAGATGTCGGTGACACTGGAGACAGGGCTCTGGTTGACAATTTCCGGGCCCACGAACTCGGGGGTGCCGTACTTGCAGTACTGCGGCTCCTCAGGTGTCAGCTCCTGTGCATTGCCGAAGTCACAGATCCGGATCTGCTCGCTGCTCGAATCAGCCATCAGGAGGTTTTCTGGCTACAGGACAAGGCGGGGTGGAGGGGAGCTTGGCAGCAGGCAGGTGCTCCCCCCAAGAAAGGGATTTCCCCCATCAGCAGGACTGAGCCCCCAGCAGCACAGCAGGAGCCCATCCCTGTGGATGTGGGGTGGGAAGGGGTGGGAGAGCCCCGCACTCACTTTGATGTCCAGGTGCAGGACACTGTGCTGGTGCAGGTAGCGGATCCCCTCCAGGACCTGCCGCATGTAGGACCGGACCTGCAAGAGAGCAGAAGGAGGGTGGGTGCCCCGAGCGTGGGTCAGCCCCACGCTGCCCTGTGCGGAGGAAGGCACGGGCTGCAGCCCTGTCTGTGGCTTGACGCAATGAGCATGGCATGTCCCTGGGCTGGGATAGACCCCGGCGTCCCCAGGCTCCCTCCCTCCACCATCACTTTGCCCAACAGGGTTCACCCACCTCGGACTCACACACTGAGGGCTTCCTCGCCATCCTGTCCAGCAGCTCTTCCTCAGCACAGCTGGGCCCCCGTCAAGGAGCACAGAAACATTGCACCCCGCCATGCCCCACACCTTCCTAGGCACCCAGCTCCTCCGCACCCACTCTGCCCACCTGTCCCCGCAAAAGGCTCCCCTCATCCCCCACACCGCGCGCTCCCAGATGCTGCCCAGAGGATACAGCTCCATGACCATGATGATGGCGTTCTTCTTCTCGAAGGCGTCGTGGAAGAAGACTATGCGTTCATGGTCCAGCTGCGAGAGGATGTGCAGCTCCCGGCGTGCTGACTGCTTGGCCTTGGTCCTCCCGGGGACAAACTTGGCAGCAAAGTCCAGCCGGCTGCTCTTCTCCGTCACCCTCCGCAGGTAGGAAAAAGCCCCCCTGCAACATGGCGATGGGGGCAAGGAAGGATGAGACGGTGGCAGATCAGGAGACCTCTCCTTCCCTGAGCAGCTGAGGCAGGTGCCCACTCCACAGGGTCCTGTCTGCAGCCCTGGCACCCTCCAGGACTGTCCTTGGAGAGAGACCCTAGGCCTGGCTTTGCCCTGACCACCCCAGCTCCCCACTGTCAGCTGGCACCAGAGCATCCGCTGGCAGATGAGAGCAGCTACAGCACACCAGGGTCTGGTGTACCATGGAGCTCAGTCCCTGGGGACAGAGCCCCGGTGTGCAGCTGTGCTCCGGCACCCCTGTCCCTGCGGTGCCCAGGGTGCCCCGCTGACCCCTGTGCCAGCAGCCCCCATACCTCCCGATCTCCTCGTGCACATCGTAGTAATCGGTCAGGCGTCGCAACTTGTGCAGTGCATCCTCCTCCATGGCAGCATCAGCAGCGGGCTGGGCTGGGGGAAGGAAAGATGCTGGTGCGCTGCAAGCTGGGCACCCAGGCTCTGCCCCTGGGACTGAGAGGCTGGCCAGCCATACCTGCCCGCACCACCAGCTCCGCCTTGCAGGAGACCTCCCCGGCCAGGTTCTTGGCTGTGCAGGTGTAGACGCCGCTGTCGGGCTCAGCAGCACCCAGCACCACCAGCGAGCACTCGTTTTCCTCGTACACAAAGCTCAGGTGGCTGCTCTCCTCCAGCAGCATCCCATCCTGGGTGTGGCAGCAACATCAGGGGGGTCCCAGCCCATCCCCAACCAGCTCCCACAACCCTTTCCCCAGGGACGGGGCACGGGGCTCATCCTGCATCACTGGGGCAAACATAACCCCAAAAGCCCCGACACAGCCCTCAACCCAGGTGAGGCAGAGGAGGGTGTGGGTCTGGGGGAGCTGTGGGTCAGGAAAAGGGTGCGAGGGTCCCAGCCCACCTTGTACCACATTATGTCTGGCAGCGGTTTCCCCTCTACCACCACGGCAAAGCATGGCGTCTCCCCCTCCTGGGCATCGATGTCCTCCATGATGGACTCAAAGCGCGGTGCCTCTGCCAAGAGACAGGACATATGGCACCATGGGGCAGCGCCACCCCAAGCCACTGACATGAGGTACATGGCTGTGGGGCACCATGGGGCAGTGCCACTCATGGCACATGGGCATGGGGCACTGTGGGGTTGCATCTCCCTGTTACACATGGATGTGGGGTACTGTGGGGCAGTGCCACCCGTGACATCTCTGTGGGCATTGTGGAGGTGTCCCCTATGGCTCTTGGCTATAGGCCACTTGGGGGCGGTGCCACTCCGTTATACACCCATATGGGACACCCTGCAGCAGTGCCAACCATGCCACATGGCTGAGGGACACTATGGGGCACTGCCACCCTATGCACACAGTCGTGGGGCACATGGGACATTTCTGCCCAAGTCAGATGGGGTATAGGACACCGGGCAGCAGTATCAACATGTGGTTCATGGGCTCTCAGCCCCATGGGGAATTGCCACCCTACAGAGCAGCATCCCCCTGGCATATGAGTACGGAGCACTGAGAAGCAGTGTTGTGCTATGGGGCAGTGCCCCCATGGCACACAGGCTTGGAGCACTGTATGGCGATGCCACCCCCCAGCACAAGGGCACAGGCCCCCGGAACAGAGGCACCTACCTGCAAGGCAGAGGTGGAGGGTGCAGCGGGCAGCGCCGTGGCGGTTGCTCACCTCGCAGGCCAACGGCCCTGCAGCCCCCCGGCCCACGCAGAGCAGCCGCAGGCAGTGCTGGTCATCGTCGGGCATCGTCACCTCGCATGTGCCATCCTGCTCCACGAGCACCTGCCCACCCCTGCGGGCACACCAGCTGCCACATCACAGCCCCACAGGCAGCCCCAGCCCCACTGTCCCATTAATAGCTCCCACCCCACAGCCCCACGGGTACCTCCCGACCCACCTCTCACCCCACAGCCACCACAAACAGCTCACACCCCATTGCTAGCTCTGCCTTCTGAACAGTTCTTGACCCTGGGCACCGCACAGACAGCACCCTGCCCCACAAGAAGCCCCCCCTTGCAGCTCTGCCACAGCTTTGGACATCACCCATGTGTGCACGCCCAGCCTAGCCCCAAGGAAGGGCCCCCACCCACCATGGGCTGCACAGGGAGCTGGTGTGGGACCCCCTTTCGCACCCCATGAGGTGATGCTGGGCTGGGGCAGGCAATGGGCACAGCACAATGTCCTACCTCTTCCAGGTGACGGTGGCCTCCACGTGGTTGATGGTGACAGTGATGGAGGCTGGCTGGCCCTCCACCACATACACCACGTCTGGCTTGTCCAGGATGACTGGGGCCTCTTCCAGGTAGGGACCTGCCACACGCATTGTCACCACTACCTCAGGACCCCACGTCGCCCAGCCCTGGCCAGCTTACCACTGCCTAGGGACAGACACCCCCCATCCCAGCCACCCACCCCCTCCCTGCTGCCCCTCTCACCCCGATCCAGGAGCTGTACGGGCCCCACAGGCGGGGAGGGCTTGCTGTTGGTCTTGGGGGTGGCAGTGATGACGCGGAAGAGGTACTGGGCGCCCTTGGTCAACCCGTGTATCGTGTAGGTGGTGTCCCGCACGCCAGCCACCAGCACCAGCCACTGCATCGTGCCCAGCACTTGCATTTGCACCATGTAGGTCACCGACTTGGGGTCTGCAGGAGGAGAGGGTCTGTGCAGAGCCCCCAGCATTGGGCTGGCCTATGCACCCCATCATGGCATTGCCCACCCCCTGCCCACCCCTGCCCAGCCCCCTCACCTATGGCGGTGTCCAGCCATTTGGGCTTGTTCCAGGTCAGTGTGATGGCTCTGCCGGTCACCGAGGCCACGGTGGGGGGCCCGTCCGGGGGGGTTGGCACCACGTCTGTGTGGGGAGGGGGGGAGGGGGGTGAGCATGGCCACTGCCACAGCTCCTCAGGGCATCTGCCTTACACCCCCGGAGGCGTGGGCTGGAGGGGATGGATGGGGCAGTGACCCTCACTGGTTCCTGGTGCGGGGTCAAGCCTGGCAGCCCCTGCAGGGCTGGTGCTGCCACCAAGTCCTGTGTGGGACCTGGGGGAACAGGGATGGGTCCTGAGCCACTCAAGGTGAGGACTGACCTCACAGCTGACCCCACTTTTAGGTTGGACTAGAGACCTCCTGAGGTCCCCTCCAACCCGAACTGCCCTGTGATCCTGTCACCCTAGGACCTAATTACAGGGCCACCGACCCCCAGCCCCAGGGCACAGCCTGGCAGCGAGTGTCCACTGCTGCTTACCGGTGACGTAGAGGTGGGCATAGCATGTGGCCTTCCCCACTTTGTTGGCAATGACACTTTTATAGACACCAGCATGCGTGTGGCTGACGGCCGTGAACACCAGGCGATGGATATCCTTGTCTGCAGGGGAACAGGGGGTCATGGGTAAGACCCTACCAGCCAAGCGGCACAGAGGTCCTCTCCCTGCCTCATGGGGCATGAAGGTCTGGGGAGTGATGCCTCCTCTCGAGGTGTCCCCCCTTCCTCTGCCCCAGGTGGAGAGACCCCAAGGGGGTGGGGAGGATGGCAGGGAGCCCTACACTGCATCATCTTGCGGTCTTCGGTGCTGTCAATGCGGGAGCCGTTGTGGAACCAGGTGATGGAGGGGTAGGGAAGCCCAGCCACCTGGCACTCCAGCACAGCCTCCTTTGACTCCACCACATCCAGGTTTTGCAGTGGCTTCAGGAAATCGGGCATGGTGAAGCACTCTGCCTCTGTCTCTGCCTGCTCCGGCTCCTCTGGGATGGATGGCATCTTCTCCAGCTTGGAGCTGCAAGAGGCCACACACCCATGACAGGAGCACAGTGCCCCCAGCCCAGCCCCGACCCCAGGCTTTGCACAAGCCCATTGTCTCCCAGATCGCCAGGGGGAGCAAGCAGGGGGGGTGCAAGTCCTGGAGAGCCCTCACTCTTACATCTGGGAGGCAGCAGACGGACGCGGCTCCTCCACATAGAGCTCGGCAGAGCACTCCACATGGCCATGGACGTTCCTGGCGGTCACCGCGTACTGCCCCTCGTCCTCGCTGCCCACGTGCACGATGACCAGCGAGTGCAGACCCCCATCCTGCTGAATCCGGACATTCTCCCCCTCCTTCACTGGCTGGCCTGCATGGACACACACAGCAGCATCAGCACCCTTTCTCAGCCCCAGCCAGGCAGCCCCCAAGGAGATGCGGAGGGGTCTCCCTGCAGGGCCCTGGACAAGCTTTCTGGGCTCGGGGGTTACCAAAATGGGTCCAGGTGACTGCTGGGTGGGGAGTCCCACTGATCATGCAGTTGAAACGCGCCGTCCGCCCTTCTACCACATCCACATCTTCCAGCTTGCGGGTGAAGAGCGGCTGCACAGAGGGCTCCACTGTCAGCCGGGCGCTGCAGGTCAGCTCGTCTGCAAGGAGAGCGGACAGGGGTGAGCTCCGCAGCACATGTGTGTGCGGGACAGGAGGCAGCGTGCCATCCCTCCGCTGCAGCCCCAGCAGCCAACGTGAGCCCAGGTGTGCTGGGTGCCAGGCTCTGTCCCTGCACGGAGCAGGGCAATGCCCATGTATGTGCAAGGTCCCTGCACCCAGGGCTGGGGCTCTGCTGGCAGCAGAGTGCCTCTTTCCTCCCCTTGTAGCAGTACAGATGCCAGCAGCACAGTGGGGCAGGAGTATGCCTGTCCCCTGTCCTCCCCATAGGGCAGGGTGTCACAGCTGACCTAGCCCCTCAGGGACAGGGTGGTGGTGCTGAAGCAGACAGTGCCAGCACATGCAGCCCCCAGGGCACTATGGGGCTGGGTGCAGGCGGGTTGCTCTGGATGAGGGGGTTTGCAGCAGGGACCCCTTTGCACTGCTGGGGGTGCCATCCACCCTGGGCAGGGAAAGACACCACATTCACTTCCCTGCCCCCAAAGCTGCCGTTGCCCTCAAATCCCCACAAGCATATAGCCTGCTCCAGGAAGGGGTGCACAGGCACCAGCCGTGGGGGGCTGGGAATGGAGCTGCACCCTGCATCTGCCGCAGCCTGGGTTACTGCCAAGGGGCTGCCCAGGCAAGCTGGGGAATGGGAAAGGGACCCTTGTCCCTGCCTCGTTGCAGAGGACAGAGACTGTGTGCGGCATGCACAGGCACAGGGTGGTGTTGGAGCCATGGGACAGAGGCCATCCCCTGCTGCTCTTCCTCAGCTGCCACCAGTGACAGCTTAGTGGGAGAGGGTGGGTGGCCCTGACACCCTCCTCTCCGCCACCTCCCAGGCAGGGACAGGTCAGTACTGCAGCCTGTGTCCAGAGGTTCTGGAGCTAGGGGATGGAGACAGCTGGGCTTCAGGGCTGCACCCAGCCAGTACAGCCAGGGTGCAAATGCATCTCGCCACATTTCTGGGAGGCACATACACACTGGCAGAGGAGCCGAGTGGGGTGGGATGGAAGCTGCAGGGCTCAGGGTGCTGGAGCCCGAGGACTGATGCACACCAGGTTTCCCAGCTGGGGAAAGCTCCCTGTCCCCTTTACCCCCACCTCCAGCACACACAGCTACATCATGGGAGCACCAGAGCCCTGAACAGGGCTGTCCAACCCCAGTACCCTCCCCCTAGGGCCAAGCCGCAAGTGAAAATCCCCCTTTGGATCTGCGTGACCGCCGCTTACCTTTGGCGGTGCTGAGCTTGCAGGTGTAGATCCCGCTGTCGTCCTCATGCACGGAGGTGAGCAGCAGCTTGCACTTGCGCCCATCAAAATGCATCTTGCATTTGAGCAGGGCGGGCTGGAGCAGCCGGCCCCGGGACAGCCAGTCCACGTCCATGTCTGGCGGGCCCGCCACCATGCACTCAAAGAGTGCCAGCTCCCCCGCCCCGACCACCACGTCCTGCAGGGGAACCACGATGGCCAGAGACTGGCACTCAGGGCGAGCTGCCCGGGAAGGGGGGAGAGAGAGAGAGAGAAAGAGAGATGCGTCTCAGCAACTGAAAAGCAACCATGAGAGGTGGCAAGGATGGAGGGGAACATGCCGGGCAGGGGGGGGCATGCGGGGAGGGTGCCCGGCGCAATGGGCAGGGGGTGCAGCGGGGAAGGGCGTGGGGAGGGGGGGACGAGATGTGGAAAGCAGAGCTGAGCTGGGGAGGGGGCTAGGAGTGAGGGGACGTGTCCGTGCCAGGAACACACCACACAGCACTTTACCAAACAGATTTTATTAGAGCTACAAAAAAAGGGTCACAGCCTCACAGCCCACCCCCCCACTGAGCCCCATCCCTGAGGAGAAGAGACCCAGAGCCAGGGGGTGCTCCAGGTGGACCCTGAGCCCCGGGGCTGCAAGGGATGTCTCATGGCAGCCAGGCAGGTGCCTAGGTGGCCACTGCAAAGCCAAAGGGGCCAATGCTCTCCCTCCACGCTGCAGCTGGGGCAGGGTGCTCCCCCACAGGGGTCCCTGGGTCTCCTGTCCCCCACACTCCGAGGTGACCGTTGCAGAGCTGCCACCACACCACAGCCCCTTCCCTACAGCCCCAGCCGACACGGCAGCAATGGTGGGCTCAACTCCCTGGAGGAGCGGCAGGACACACAGACAGGGACAAACAGACGGAGCACGAGACAAGACAGCATCATACAGCTGCCCTGGCCCGGCTGAGGGGGTGCCTGTCGCTCCCCCACCACTCCCCCCTCCCCACCTCCATTACGCCTCCCCGACCATCCGGCGAGCCCCTGCCCGCAGTCGAGGGCCCGCACGTCCCCGCGGCGCGTCCAGGACGAGGCGGCGGATGGAGCAGAAGGTAATAACACAAGGTGAGGTCCACTGCCTAAGAGGTGTCCAACTAAGAGCCCCGCGACCGCGGCTCTGAGAGATGCACCCCCTTATCGTACTCCCCCTGCGTACAGACAAAAACCGCAGTCAGCAAGCAGAAGGGTTAGTGCAGCAGCAACGGGGCCAGCACACACGCACACACCGGCGCCGGCACGAGGGGTGCGAGCACATGCCAAGGTGCAGAGCCTTCCGACAAGCCCCCCAAGGGGGATTGGGGCTTGGGCCATCACCCCCACAGCCCAGCTCCTGCTGGCCGTGGGGCTCAGGGCAGGCTCCCACTCCCACCCCCGTCGCCACGCTTTGCTGGAGGCTGGGAGCAGGGGCCCAGCAGGGTACAAGCAGTGCAGCCAAGGCCGGGGTGGGATGGCCACAGCCTGGGGTCTCAGGCAGCCATCAGCAGGGAGGGCTGGGGGGAAGCAGGGGACACACAGCAAAGGGCAAGAGGGGGGCAGCATCACTCATCCCTGCAGGCATCTTCCCTGGCCTTGGGGACATCAGGCAGAGCCTGGCCCTCAGACCCAAGCCCCCTGTACCCCATTTGCACACAGACATTGGGGTCTAAGACAACAGCAGGATGGGGGTGGGATGGCAAGGTAAGGGGGCTGGGCAGCCCAGTCCCATGCATACAGGCTGGAAACGGGCAAGGGGGGGACCTCTCCAAGCTGCCCTGTGCCTGGCATGCAGCTTGCAGGCTGCCTGAGGCAGGGAGGGAGCTGTTGGCACGGCAGAGCTGGGGGAGATGTCCCCTGCGCAGCCCTCCCTGCACAGCCAGGGGCAGCGCCCAGCCCCAGCAGTGGGTACGTGGGGGGACAAAGGGACGGGGGGTGAAGGTGGGCTGCAGGCAGCAGCAGCCTCTGGGTCAGGCTGGCGGGGGTCCTGGCACAGCTGGTAGCAGGACCCAGGGCCGTGGGGTGGCACATCTGGATGGGGCAGGAGAGCAGCCTGCCTTCTGCTGCAGGGCCAGCTCCGCGGGCAGCCCCAGGCACACAGCTCTGCTTTCCCGCTCCCAGCTTGAGCCCACCTGCGCTGTGGCAGGGAAGGACAGGCTGCCTCGTCCCCTTCTCTCGCAGCACCGCCAAAGGGGGGTCTGCAGTGGCCCCTTCCCCCCACAGACCATGCAGGGCACTGGAGCCAGCTGGCCCCCAGGACCGGGGCGAACACACTCAGGGAGCTTTACCTCTGACCTCCAGCTTGGCCTCGCACTGTTTGGTGCCGTACTCGTTGACAGCCTTACAGGTGTAGAAGCCGGTGTCGGTGCGCTCTGCAGCCAGGATGTGCAGCGTGAAGAGCCCCCGTGCCCCCTCCGCCTCCTCCGCGTGGTGCCGGCGGCCATACTTCACCGGCTGCCGGTTCCTCAGCCTGCTCAGGACACAGGCAGATTGGCACAGTCACACCCAGCCCTGCACACCCAGCCTGGCTGTCCCCAAAAGCCCCCCCTCTCCTCCACACCCAACCCTGTTTGGGACCAGAGCTCCAAGCTGGCCATCCCCAAATGAGGAGGTCACCGTGCCCACCCCCTCCTTCCCTGCCCAGTTGTGACCCAGCGAGCACTGGGACTCACCAGTAAATGATGGGCTTGGGCTCCCCACGGACACAGACACTCATGCTGACGTCCTGCCCCTCCAGCACTGACTGGTCCAACAGGGCCACCTGGGGAAGCAGGGGTCAGAGAGCAGCAAGCACCCACCAGCACCCAGGGCCACATGTCCCCCATCACAACAGCAGCTCAGGAGGACTGCAGGTGGGGAGCACCCCAGATCGGGAGGCAGGAAGGTGTGACCCTTCTGGCCCCGGGGAGCGCAGGCCTGCGGAAACAAGGCACTGATGTCCTTCTGGCAGGTCCCAAGGGGCTTCTCAGCTCACCTCAAACGTGGGTGCAGCCTTGAAGGTGCTCTCCGGGGAGCTGTGGGCAGCTCCATGCTCAGCTCTGGGCTGCAGCTTCATGGCTGGTCGGTGCTGGGGGGTGCCAGAGTCGGGGAACTCTTCCAGGGGGCTCAGGTACTCCTCGTCCGAAGTGATGGGGCTGGCCTGGCCAAGGGGGGGTGCCAAGTTCCCATGCCGCTCCACGGCGGGGGCTAGCACAAGAGAGGCTGGATAAGGAGCTGGCAGCAGCCAGAGCTGGGCAGGCAGAGCAGGACACGCCTCCCCACCACCCTGCACCCCAGGGGTGCTCGCGGACACCCACCCCACATCCCAGCTCAGCCCCAGCCAGCAGCGAAGGGGTGCGAGGCCACGCAGGGGGAGGGGGTGGGAAGCACTCCACAGAGCGATAAGGGGATGCGATATCCCGCAAGGCGACAGCAGGGCTCAAGTGGCTCTTACGCAGCAACCCGCGCTCCCATCCTTAAGCCGCCCGGATTCCCGGGATGGCTGTCCCTGCCCGAGCCGCCGGGGGCTGAAGGTGACATTGGCAGCTGTCCTCCCCCAGCAGCTCGCCCGGCCTCCCGCCTGCTCCCGGGGGGCCCGACCCGCCTGTGTGGGGAGCCCACCCGGGGCCGGGGGACCCGCGGAGTGTGGGGTGCGTGCGGGGGCCGGGGGAAATGGTGCGGGGGGGGGGGGGGGGGGGGCGGGGAGGGGGCCGGACGGGACGACACGACAGTGGCACAACAACAACAGATAGACATTATGGCCACTCAGAGAACAGAACACCAAGTAAGTACCACCTCAATGCTATAATTTGAGTTCGATATGGTCTGTCGTGGCTCATCAGCCAGCTGATCAATCAGGGCACACCACCCATGACCAGCTACCTCTTATCAAAATAGGAATTTAGGACTTTATAAATATTGAGTGAGAAACTGGATGTTTTATGTGAGGTTAAGACCACAGGAGAAATTAAAAGAGGGACTACNCGCCGCCGGGCCGGGGGCTGCCGGCCGCTTCCCGGCCCCCCGCCGCCGTGCCCCCCGCTGGCCCTGCCCGGCCGCTGCTGGCCCTGGGCGTACACCCCCGCTGCACCACGGAGCGGGCGGGTTTGGGGAGCTTCCAGCCCCCCAGGGCAGCTCCAGGCCTTTAGATGCTCCCCAGGGTCACCGTTGGGATGGGGAGCGCCATGGGGCTGCGGTGGACAGGGTACCCCCCGGCTAGTGGGGTGGGGGGCCGGCTGGGAACCCCCCAGATATCTGTGGGGCAGTGGTATCCCCACAGCTAGCAGGTTGGAGGGCAGGTGGGGGTATTCCCACAGTCTGCGGGCTGGAGGGCAGGCTGCGGGCACAGGGTAGGTGTGGGGGATCCCGGACCCTGGTCTGCTCGCTGACAGCCTGACCCCGCTCCCCTCCACAGCAGGACCCCTCGGTGCTCGCCGGGAGCGCGCCGCCCGCTCTGGTTCAGACAGAGCCTTGTAGGGTAAGGAACCCGGTTTCCTCCCAGTGACAGCAGCGGCCGAGCTGGCAGCCCGCCCGCCGCGGCGCCGGCCCCTCCCCATCACTTCCCCCCCGCCGGGGCGGCACTCACTCACCGGGGCGCACGCTGAGGATGGCGCTGCAGCAGGTGGCCCCCACCTCGTTGGTCGCGGTGACCGTGTAGAGCCCGGCGTCGGCCACCCGGGCGCTCCGCACCAGCAGGGTATGGCGCTCGCCCTCCGCCTTGATGGGCCGCGCCGTGCTGCTCCGCAGCGGGACCCCGTCCTTCCTCCACGACACTGCCGGCAGAGGCCAGGGTCAACCGTGGGCGGGAGAGACCGAGCTTCCCCGGGGGGCTGTGCGGGGTCCCGGTGAGGCCAGGCGCGCCCCTGCCTGCCCCGGGGACCCCTTCGCCGTGTGTTCCCACGGCACCCACGGGAGGGAGCGGGGCTGGTCCCCGGCTGGTTCCTGGCATTCTCCTGCCCTCCAGGGGAGGCTGAAGGAGGGAATCGAAGCCGCTTCGCTTCTGCCCGGGCTCTGCCTGCTGGTAGCGGCCTTGGCTGCCCAGCTGCCCTGGCCCACGTCCCGGCTACAGCATGCCCAGAGCCAGGCAGTGGGGCTCTGTCCCTTGGAAACCACCCGGGGGATCCCAGTGGCATCCCGGAGCAACCCCCGTCCCTGCCTGCACAGTGCTCAAGCGGCCCTTTTCCTGTTCTCCCAACAGCCCAGTGCCAGGGAACGGCAGAGCACTTCACTCCTGCGGGGGGGGGAGGTGGGATGAAAGGGGTGCTCCTGGGGTGGGCACATCACCTCCCTGAGGCACTCAGCTCGGGGCTTCCTGTACCACTCCACACAGCTGAAGTGGACCCAAGGGATGGCTCAGCGGGTGGGATGTGGACACACAGAGAGCCCCTCTGCCACACTCGTGCCCCCGAGCCCCTGGCCCCACGGTCGCTCACCTTCAGGATGGGGGTTAGCTGTGACAATGCACTTTAGCAGCACCTCCGATCCCACAGCCACTGCCATATCCTGGATGGGGATCTCAAAGATGGGGGCTTCCAAGGGGTCTTCACCCGCTGAGACGTAGGAGTCATCGGAGGATTCTGGACAGGGAGAGACAGGCCCTGTGGTTGTCAGTGGGGTGGAGAAAGGGGGTCCTTTGCCCTGCCAGGCTGCATGCAGGCAGAGCAGGGACTTCACAACCCTCTGCCCACCCCTGCCACCATGTGCCCCACACCCTTGCTGCAGCATTAGCAGGTCCCCAGGCCATGCAGTGGAGGAAAGGGCCACACCAGGAGCCACCATGGCGCCATAGTGCCTGCAGCGGGACAAGGCAGGGGAGCATGGGGCAGGGAGGGTACAGCATAAGGGATGAGGCGACAGCGGGGTATAGAAGGGAGAGGGTTGTACAGCCCACCACAGCCCCTGCTCTGAGCTCCCCCCAGCCCCCCACAGGGTGCTGGCTGCTCTGCCCCCTGACACCAGCATCAGCTTCCCAGCTCCCTCCCCTCTCATGGCCCCAGCACATGGGGAAGGTCTTGGGGCTGTGCCAGGAGCCTTGGACACGTGGGCCTGACACTGCTCCAGCCAAAGCAGAGCCTGGAAGGAGCTCCTGGCCCGTGCACAGTCTGGTCTCACCCCTGCGAGCTGGGATGGGCAGGGCACTTCTCCTCCAGCCAAGCCGCCACAGCATCCCCTGGGGACACTTGGGCTGCACGCCACGGTCCAGCTGCGACAAGCTGCAGTGGGTGCCCTGTGTCCCGGGGGGCCAGACCAGCCCAGGGCTGGGTGCCAGGGGTCAGCACCCTGCATCCTTCCCATGCTAGGCAGGAGGGACAGAGATGTCAGGAACTGTCATGACCTCAAGGCCCAGCAAACTGGTACCCAGGCTGGTCTGTCTTACGGCTCTGGTTGGTGCCAACATCCCCAACCTCCAGATCCATGTCCCACTGCCCCACCCCGCGCTCTGTGGCACAGCCTGGGCTCCCCACACCTCCCAGGGCAGGTTGGGGATCCCCCACCCCACTCAGTGGCTGGCTGGGCCAGCTCTGAACCTGCAAGAGGGCAGAAAGCCATGCCTCTACCTAGCTCCGGAGAGGTGGGCCTGGCTCGGCGCCCCTTCCCCTTGCTCCGCATGCTCCTGCCTTCTTGAGCCGTCCGGCCACTCTCTTTCTTCTCCGACACTTTCATCTGCCTTCTCTCCACCTCCCTGCCCGTGCCGTGCTGCCCTGCCCAGCTCCGCTCCAGGCGAGCCTCCTGCTCCATCCCTGGCTTCGCCCACGGCAGGAACCGCACCTCCATGGGCGCCGGCTGCCGGTACAGCCCTTGAGGCACGGACAGCCGGGTGGCCAGGGCTTCACTCACGGTACGGGCTCCACTGGCAGGGGACCCGTCTGGGCATGGGCTGCCTATGGTGGGACCCGCCTGCGAAAGGGCCACCCGTCCCTGCGGAGTGGCTTGCGTTAATGGCCACTGCTCCTTCTTCTTCACTTCCCCGGTGCCTTCTTGCTGCAGACCCTTCCTGGAACCCACATCCTCCGTCCTGGGGGGCTGACCAGCCACTGCAGTGCCCCGCACCAGGGGTCTCTTCCCCCGCTGCCCCCCCGGCTCTGGCTCCCCATTGGGTCCCACCAGTGCCACACTGGAAAGTGCCAGGTGCTGGATGACGTGTGTGCTCTCTGCCGGTGGGACGGTCTTTGCCAGCTGTGCCTTACGCCTATCGGCGCCTTGCGATGAGGGGGTACGGGGGGTGCGGGGGGCAGGGGGCTCACTGGCTGCTGGGGGCAAGGGGGCTGGGGACAGCCCAGGTTTGCACAGCTCCTGGGAGCGCCGCAGCTGCTGCTTGGAGACCGTCCGCTTGATGCGGGTCAGCTCCTCCGCAAACTTGTTCTCGATGGCGTATATGCGGCCAGCAAACTTTCCCCGCTCGTCAAAGGAGGCAGCTTTCTGCCGGAAGGCCAAACGCCGGCATGCCGCTGTGCCACCCAGCTCCCCACGGCCACCTTCCCTCAGGTCCTCCCGCGAGCCGCCTGGCGTGCTGGCACGGTGCAAGCCAGAGGCCGGCTGGTCGAAGGAGCGTGTCTTGCGCAGGGGCAGGCAGGGGTGTGCAGGGAAGGGGCTGTTTGCCTGCTCCAGGCTCCTCCGCCGCTCCTCAAAGTACTGCAGCCTCTCGAAGATCCTGGAGCCAGCACGCACCAGCTTGGGGGATGCCCGGACAGAGATGCGGCCAGAGGCATCGCTCATGGGTGTCGGGGGACGGGAATCTTGCGTGCTGCCCTGTGAGTACCCCGAGGACTTGGGTTTCTTGATCTTTTCCTCATACTCCTCAGGGACGACGTCCTGGTACTCAGCCGGCACCGAGGATTTCTTGCGGGGGGTTACAGGCGTGAAGGAGGGGACGCCAGGGCCACGGCTGACAGCCTGGGACGTGGTACCGGTGGGCAGTGGTGGGCATGGGCCAGCACGGGGAGATGGCGAGCGGAGGATGGGTGGCTTTGCAGTCAGCGGCAGGGCAGCGGGGGACCTCGGGGGCTCAGCACCGGGCTTCGGAGAGGCAGGGCCACTGTGGGGGTCTTCTCTGCAGTAGCCCCCTTGGGGGATGCTGCTGCAAGGGGAGAGATGGAGGAGAGCAGTTCAGACCCCACCCTCGCCTCCTGGCTGCATCCCAGCATCCAGCCCACGCCACAGTGCCCAATGGGGCACAGCAAGAGGGACAGGCAGCCAAGGCACCCCAGGACTGGGGAGACTTGAAGGGTCCCAGAAAGTGAATCTGGCCACACCGAGACCACCAGGAGCTGGCTGGGTCAGGTGAAAGTCCTGGGCTGCTGTGACACAGCAGTGTCCCCTTGCCCAGGGCTACCTGTGATCCATGTGGGACAGTGGGGTGATGCTAGCATACCCAGTGAGTCCCCTCCCCAGGGCCACCCTGCAGACAGGACCAGGCTCTGGGGGTGCCCCAGTTTGCCAGGGTGTCCTGGCATTCCAAGGCAGTGTGGCACAAGCCAGCTCTTCCACAGGGTGGAGGGGGTCCCCGAGGTGACAAGCCCTCCCCGTGCTCATGCTGCTGTGGGCCTGTGCCCAGACCCCACTGCCCCCGGGAGGATCAGCGACCACAGTGCAAAAATCATAAGATGGAGATGAGGATCTGGTGGAATAAGCACCCTCAAACAAAAAAAAAGGCCAGGATGGAGGTTGAAGGAGCAGGCCTGCGAGGATGGAGACCAAAGGTGTCAGGGAGGGCCGGGGACTCTGAGCACATCAGCGGGTCCTGGAGAGGCAGCATGGCCCTTGGTCCCTGCCGCCACCCTGTGTGGTGGGACTGCAGGTGGCAGAGCCTTGCCAGACAGTGTCCCAGGCTGCTGCACACCCCCAGGTCACCACACCATGGGTTGCACAGAGCCCCCACAGCTGAGTGGGATGGAGGGACACCCAGGACACAGCCTGTGGGAGGGGTGCTGTGGCTTATGCAGCTGTGCAGGGGTTACCCCCAGCCCCAACCTGTCCACAGCAGAAAGAGACCCCACTCCACGTCACCATCCCTACCCAAGGGGCTGTCCCCCTGGCCCTGCTTGCTCTTACCACCTTACCAGGAACAGGCTGCTTACTGCTCAGAGCCCCCGTTCCTCATCCGGGCACCGAGAAGGCAAAAAAAGCCCAGGCGGAGGGGAGGAGGTGGCTGCAGGGGTTGGAAGGCGATGGCCCCAGCATGATGTCCCCTCCATGTGCTTCCCCCGGCTACTTACACGTGGAGCGAGAGCGCCCGTCCTCGGTACAGGCTGAAGGCGCTGCCGTAGGGGTCGCTGGCCACTGAAAGGCTATCCTCCGACCCCCAGCTCGTGCCCACCAGATTAGCCCGTGATGCCCGCACCAGCGGCTCCACGCCCAGGTGCCGGACCTCAGCGCTGTGTGGGGCCGGCGCGTTTGCTTGCCTTGGGGTTCCCTGCGGCTGCTGCCAGGCAGCGGGGCGGAGGTAGGGTCCCCGTGTGGGGATGCTGGTATCCATCTCCTTCTCCACCACGGTCTGTTGGCTGCCCGACCAGCTGGAGCGCTCCTCCGCCTGCGACAGGGCCAGCACTGAGGTCGGTGTCGTGTTCATGGAGGCGTCCACGAGGGTGTCGGACCCACCTGGAAGGAGAGGCGTGAGCTGACACCAGCTGCCTGCAGGGATGAGCCCAGCACCCTGCTCCCAGAGGGCTCAGCCACTGAGGGGTGTCCCAGGGTGTCCTGAGCAGCACTCTGCTGCCCCAAGCCCTCTCCCTTTTGCATGGACAGACCACGGCTCCCTCTGCCATGGAGACCCCCAGAGCTGAGCCAGCTTGTCCATGCCCACAGCTGGTGCTGGGGCACGGTGCAGGCGGGTGCTCACCCGTGGGGGTGCTGAAGGCTGTCTCATCCTGTAGCTCGCTGCGCTGCGTCACCTGGGGGTCACTGGGCTCATCCTCGCCAGTCTCCGAGTCTGCGGAGGGCGAGAGCAGGGGGTGAGGGGACACTGGGACAGCAGAGCAGGCTGGCACTGCCCCTTGCATGCCCACTGGCTCCAGGGGCAGCTCCAGGAGGAGGCAGCGCTGGGGCAGGTGGCATGACCATGACCTGCAGGGACAAGCTGCCAGCAGGGAAAGGCAGGACCAGGGTGGGAAAGTCCAGCAAGGGCAAGGGCAGGCAGGGGGTCAGGCAAAGCAGGCAGGTGCAGCGTTAGATGATGGGAGAAAGGGAGAGGGTGCCTGGGGTGGGAATGTGTCTGGCAGAGGTGGCACGGGGACAGGGAGGCAGGGCAGGGGCTGTCGGCAGCCACAGGGCAGGATGGCAGGGTGTCCCCTGCTCTGGGGACAGGGCTGGCATTGGGCAGGGGTCTTCCTACCGTAGCTTTGTTTCCTGCAGGAGCGGAAAACTTCGCTTCCATAGGGGCAGCAAGAGAGAGAGAGACATCAACACCTGGTTATCGGCCCGGCCTGCGGAGACGCGGGGGGCAGCGGGGAGGGACCTTGTCCCCAGCATCTCCCTGTGCTGCCATGGGGCAGGGATCTGCCAGGGCAGCGCCTGGGTGCGCCATGCCGGCTCTGAGATCCTGGCATGCTGAGCCGGGCTTTGGGTCTGGGGGTGGGGACAGGATGGGGTGTTTGCCCATCTCAGGGTCCCACGAGGATCACCTCAAGCCCTGCCTGGCCCTGTGGCAGGTGCTGGGCACCCATGGGGCGTGTAAACAGGTCCAGCTCCCCCAGACTTCCCCACCACGTCTCCACTCTGCATCCATCTTCACTGCACACAGACCCTCCTTGCGCACGCACGGCACCATCCCCTCCCCATGCCACAGCCACATCCTGCCCAGCAGGACAACCACCTCCTGTCCCCAGAGCTGCCCCAAGGGCTGTCCTCAAAGCTGTAGCACCTGCACATCCCCCAGCTCTGGAGGGCACCGCAGCTTGGGGGCAGACCCCCCAGCTCATGTGCCAGCTGTGCGCTGCTGGGGGTGTTGGGGCACGTGGATGTGTGTGTCCCTGTGCAAGGACCCCACCTCTGGCACACGGACATATATCCCCTATGCCACTGGTGGCAAGTGATGCACAGCACAGCCATGCCCCACAGTACGGCCCCAGCTGATGAAGCAGGAATGCTCTGGGTAGAGCATCAGTGAGAGCCTCCCAATGGGCAGGATGCAGCCAGGACAGATTGGAGCCACCCTGATGTCCTGTCCCAGGAGAGCTGACACCATGCAGCCAGGGAGGGCCAGCTTTTCCTCCCTGCCACTCCTCAAGCTCTCACAAGATGTTGCAACAGACCCCTGTAGCAAGGGACATGTCCCCTGCCCCACCACCATTCCCCTCCACTGCACTGCCATGGCATGGTGAGCGGCCACGCTGCTCCCCCCCACTCCAAGCCGCCCCTCCACAGCCCAGCACATTGTCAGCTGCCCTGTACACTGCCACTGCACCAGGGTCCCCAACCTGGCCACAACAGCCCAGCAGCCCCCGAGGAGCTGGAGCTGTGGAGCCAGGAGCAGCCTGGCCTCATGGGGGACACCAGGAGCCCCTAGCTGCCTAGGACCCCATTTCAGGGCTGGTGAGCTGCAGCCCATCCCTGCCCAGCCTCTGCTCGCTGCCACCAGTGGCATGGCGGGGGGGGCCGGACCCCCTCCCAGCACACTCAGGAGGAGCTGGGTCCTGGTAGCCCAACGCACCATGCGTGAAGCGCCCGAAGCGCCGCGAGTGGCCGGTCTTCTGCAAAGGAAAAGAGAAGAGAGTGTTACCCACGGCACGGTGCCACACATCAGCTCACGCACTCATGCACACACGCTGCTGTCACAGCACACCCGCGCACACACACCCCGTTGTGGCACCTGTGGCACTGCTCACAGACAGCCTGGCACAGCGCATGTGCCCGCTGGCAGGGCACGCTGGGCGCTGCTCACATGCACACCCACACAGGCCCCCGGCCGCATGCCCATGGGGTACCCACAGGCACACCCCCCCACCACAGGCACACACCCCTCCACAGGCACACACCCCCGTGCTCGCTGCTGTGGATGGATGTAGGTGGACAAGTGTAGCGCATGCCCAGCCCTGCACGCACACGATCACACGCACCTGCGTGTGCACACACACACCCCCACACACACCCACACACCCTTTGGTGATGGCACCGTGCACCCCAAGCCCTGCACCACTGCCAATGCCCGGGGGGGACACTGTGCCCATGCCCAGGGAGTGACAGCCCCAGGAAGCATGGCTGCCCCGGCACTGCTGCCTGCAGCATGCACTGCCTGCAGGTACTCAAATGATCTGCAGCCCCTTTGAAGCCACCGCCCACGCAAGCACAGGGACCAGGCCAGCAAAGTGTCTTCCAGGCACTGGCCCAGACACCACCATGGCACTGGCCCAGCACGGGGGCAGCATCCCCCATCGCCGGCGGAGGCCGTGCCAGCTGCAAGAGAGGCTGCCTGGCACGGGTGGCATGGGACTGGTCCGTCTGCGCAGGGCTGGAGGCAGGGAAGCCACGCTCGCCCGCGCCGTCTGGGCAGGCAGAGGGACCCCATCCTGGGGTGGGGGAACCAGGAGCTCCCTGCCAGCTTGGCTGCCCTCTGAGCTACAGCCAGGGAATGGCCACCCGCTTGCCAAGGGAGGGACCGGGCAAGGGGGACCCGGCTGCCAGGGCTGGCGCACAGTGACGCCGCCTCCCACGGAGCAGAGGGATGGGTGATCTCCAAGGCAGGCAGGAGCGGGGATGCAGTGTGCAGACAGGCAGGGCTGGGATGCCAGGACTGAGCATCCTTCCCAGCCAGACTGGGTGACGGGGTCTCCCCAGGACACTGACACCCCATGCCCTGTCTCCCCAGACTGGAGTGCAGGGCTGGACAAACAGCTTTCTGGGAGCCCTCTGCTCTGACAGCCCCTCCTGCCTCCCCACAGCTCCTGAGCAGGGTCATGGACAGACAGTCCCCAGGGACAGCCAGCGCCTGGGGACAGATGGCCCCCAGGGACAGCCAGACAAACATGGCAAGCAGTGTGTTGCCCTTGGAAGGGCCGAAGGCTTGTTTTTCACAAAAGCTTTGTTCCCCAAAGCTGCTACCAGTGCAGCAGCCCCTGTGTGCGGGCAGCACTGGGAGGCTCCCAGCAGCCCCCTGCCTGCATGCGGTGCTGGCCAGAGGGTAGTGGCTGCACGAGACACATTTGTATTCCGGCTGAGCCAGGCTTCACCTCCCCACCTTGGCTGACTGTGCTGGTTCTGGCTGGCAGCCCGTCTTCCAGGCCAGGGAAAGATAGATGAGTGATTAACTGCACCATCGGCGGATAATTCCCCCATTAAAAAATGAAAATGCAATTGAGTGCCATTATCGGGTGCTCTCCTGGCTTCCCCAGGGACTGGCGCCATCGGCTCCCCATCAAATATGGTGACTGGACCCAGCGGGCCCAGGCTGGGCTCCATCGCCCAGAGCTGTGGGGTGGCTGAGCCCCCTCCCCTCTGCCCCGCAACAGGTCCCTGTGGGATCAGGGCACCCTGGAGCCCAAACCCCCCTGGGGCACAGCACCCACCCACAGCTCATCGGGGAGCGAGCACTGGGTGATGCAGGGTCACCCCCAAGCAAGGAGGTGGAAAGGGGGCAGGAGCAGCTCAGGACTCACTGTGGGGCCAGGGTTTGGGTGCAGGGGCCAGCCAGAGAGAGGGGGCACATGGTCCGTGCCTGGGATTTCATTTGCGCCCTAGGAAAAGGGTGGGGGAGCCCCAGGAGCCCACCCTGTGCCCACCTAGCCCTGGGTGGGGAGAAGGGCTGGATGGGATCAGCACCCAGCTTCAGCCCTGCCCCACAGAGCTGCCAGGCAAGACCTGGTGCTACCTCCTTTCCCCATGACAGGCACAGACCCCTCTGCCCAGGGGCCAAGGGGAGTTGGGGGAAGATGCTCCTGGGGCCATGGAGCACAGCCCTCGCAGCCTGGCACCACCTGGAATGTGAATCTCAGCAACACATGGCACTGGTGCCACTGGTGCAAAACAGGCAGACTGGGAGCAGGGATGGGGTGAGATGGGGAGGCAGTGGGTGGCTTGCCGGGTGCAGAGGGACAGACACTGTGGGTGTCCTGATATCCCCCGTGGTCGGTCAGCAGAGCAGGACCCTCCCCCACCACATGTGCAATCCCCTGGGATTGCTACCCCCAAGGGCAGATGGGGCAGTCCAGCAGTGCTACCCACCCTGCCCCAGAGGGACCCCCTGCACCTGGCTCCCAGCATCCCCGGGGACCTGTGTCCCCCAGTGCATCCTATACCCCTGGGAAGAGTCTGAGGGTGGCAGCCACTCCCTGGCCCCTGCTGGGCCACCAGGCAGGGTGACAGCAGGGAGGCCACACACCCTGCACTGGGTGGAGCAGCAGGGTGGCATTGTGTGCCCCAGGGGAGCTGGGGGCGGGGGGCTTCCTGGAAGGATGCCCCCCATCCTTCAGCTCCCGCCGAGGCCAAGTGACGTCCTTGTTCCTTGTTCCTTGCTGGGCGGCAGAGCATGCGGCGGGGCCGTGGAGGAGCCGTGCCTGTGCCAGGCATGCTCCTGACGCGGAGGGGATGACGCAGGCAAAGCCTCGGCTCCAGCTCCGTGACCACCGGCAGCGGGGCTGGGGGGAGCCATGAAGCAGCCTCCATTTGCCACCCCAGCTCCGGAGGGCACAGAGGGAAGAGGGTGGTGTGGGAGGGAGGCCCCTGCGGAGATCCTGGCCCCGCTGCTGGCACAGGAGGTGCTGAGCACCTGTCCTCTGCCCCTCCTGCCAGGCTGGTGAGTACAGGGGGCAGCTGGTGGCTCCACAAGGGGGGCTGGAGCCAGCGATGGGTGAAGCCCTGGGAAGCCCTGGATGGCAGCAGCGGGGCCAGAGGGACCCCCCCCCCCCATCCCCATCCCCATCCCCATCCCCATCTCTGTCCCCATTCCCATCTCTATCCCCATCTTTGTCCCTGTCCCCATCCCTATCCCCATCCCTGTCCCCATCCCGACGCACTCCCGCCCCCCAGCAGTGCCCCCTCCTCCCGGCCCCCAGCGGCGCGGCAGCCCGGAGCCCTTACCTGGAAACGCTTCTTCACCCAGATCTTCTTCATTCTTCTGCAGAGCCCCGCTGGCCCGCTCGCACCGGCTCAGGCCCGGCAGGTCCCCAGCCCGCTCCCGGCGGGGTCCCCGCTGTCAGCGCGCCGCGGGGACAGGCGATGCTCCGAGCATCCTCCACCGCCGGCAGCCGGGGACGGCGGGGGGAGAGGCAGGGGCTCGCCAGGTTGGGCTCTCGGAGGGCTGGAGCTGTGAGCATGAAGCATCACTGGAGTGCTCCTCCCTCCATCCTTCCCCCGCCTGCCTCCGCCTCCCCGCCAGCCCTGGTACGCAGTGACAGCGGCGGGGGACAGGCAGGGCATAAGGTGGCAGGGGGCGAGGGCAGCCGCGGGGCGGGGGGCACGGCTGCAGCGGGTACACGTCTTCTCCCCCCCTGGCTTTGGCTGCACGGCACCCAGGGGTCTGAGCCGCCTGCCCAGCAATGTGGCTGTGCCACTGTCCCTTGCCATGGGTCCATCCTGCCCCGCCGCCCGGGGCAGGGACCGTTCTTCTCTCCCTGCTCAGTGCCATGGGGCACAGCCCACCACCACTGCTCCCACACGTACCCATACGGGGACACGAATAACCCGACACACCACGCCAGCGCAGCACACAACTGTCCTCCACACACTGCCCCCAAAGTGCCTCCAAACAGGGCAGCCCCACAGCCACAGCAACCCTGCACGCAGCAGCACAGCCGCAGTGTGCTGTGGCACTGCCCAGACAAGGGCCAGGGTCACCAGCACTCTGCCAGCCCCCACTCAGTCCCCCACCGCCTTCAGCCACTGGCCATACAAAGAGGTCCCTTTATCAAGACATGGGTGTGGGTCCCAGCCCTGCTGACCCGCCTGCACACGAATGAGAGCCAGTATGGGCACGGTCCTTCACAGCAACCCCCCTGGCCCGGCACTGCCCACGCCACAGCGTAAGTGTCCCTTGCAAACCACCCAGCCTCCAGCCCCAGGCACCCAGTGCCCTAAGGCAGTTCTTGCACCCTGCCACCCCAGGAAACTCAGGACCCACATGGGATGGCAGGGCTGGACTGCTCAACCCTGGGCTAGCATCACTGCTGTGTGGCTGGTAGCAAGGCAAGCTTGACCTGAAGCAGTAGTCCATTGTCCCTGTCCACATTGCATGACACACACAAGACCTCTCCCTGTACTTGGGGGAGGACCCATGGCACAGCTTGGGGCAGGACTGGGTGCCAAGCCACTGAGACTCATAGCACCCATCAGCCCCTCTCCCACGCTCCTGGAGAGGCTGCCAAGGTCCCAGCCCCACGGGCTCCCTGCACTGCCCCCTCCCACCGCAGAGCATCCATGGGGACACCGCTGGAGGCTTCCCCACCCAGTACTTGTCCCCATGCTGCTCAGCCGTCCCCTGGGGAGCCAGCCGCCCCACGCAGGGCTGTACACACACATCACTCTCCCCATGGCGCTCTGCAGCTCTGGCAGCTTTTCTCTGCTTCCCCGCCCAGCCCATGACTCCCAACGTGAGGCTTTTCATGGCTCCATAATAACTTGCAAATTATCCAGCACAAAAGGAGCTGTTTATACAACACTTCTGACAGTCCCACAATTTGAGTGATGCTGCGGGGTTTCTGTGGAGACCCTGCACGTCAGGCGAGTCCCACGAATGCCAGAGCTGGCACTAAGGGAATCTCTTATTGGAGACAGAGGACCCTGAGCGTTCCCCAGCCCTGGGTGGGGACAGAGATGGGTACCCCTGAGCCAGGGCTGGGTAAAGGGGTGGGCTCTGGGGCTTATGTCTCCCAGGGTCCCTCCACCCAGGCTCTCCCTGACAGGTGCTCTCACCCAGGCTGTGGTCCTGCCACAGACCTGCACAGCCTGTGCCTTTTTTTTCGTACTCAGGTGGGATAAAAGCCTGGTCAGGGATGCCAGGAAGGAGCACTGAGGCTTGGGCTTGGCATGTGGTGGTGCCCCAGCACCTGCAGGGACAGCCGCAGGGCTGGCCCCAGGGAGGGACCACGTGTGCCCAGCCAAAATGCAGTCATCCAGGTATGCTCCAACTGACACGTCCTCTGTGCCATCGGCCACAGCGCCCGCCTGGCTGGGCACACAGCCCTGCCTTGTGCCTGTGGCTCTGCTGCTCCGCCATCCCTCAGGAAAAACCCCTGGCGTGGCTCTGGGCCACCCAGACCTGGCCATCAGCCCCCCTGGCTGGGTGCTTGAATAATTGATGGTGGCGGGTGTGTGCAGCCGTCTCGGGTAGGAGGAGGTCTGGGTATGAATCTTTCATGTGTTTGCACCTCCCGGAGCTGCTGGGGATGGTCTGCAGGAGGCGGGGACATGTTGGGAGCCTGGGAAGGTGGGGACCACCCCAACCCTGTCCCCAGAGAGGAATAAATGCATGAGGATGGGCCTCATCATGGGGCAGGGCAGCACCCAGCAGCTTTCTGGCCATGGGGAAGAGCAATGCTCTGCTGTGACAGCTCTCCCAAGGGACACCCCAGGTGCCACCTCCCCAGCATTGCCTCCCCTTGCTGCCACCAGAAGGATGCCTGAGCACACAGTGCCCGCTGCAGGCGGAAGACACAGGGACACAGGACAGCAATGTGACCTTGGCTCTGGGTGCCTAGGCATTCAGCGGGGTGCCAGGACGCATTTTGTCCCTCCCCTGACTGGGGCTGGGGGGCTGCCTGCAGAGGGCAGGGGGGAAGCAGGCAGGAGAGCAGGCAGCAGGGCAGAAGTAGCTAGCCCACTCCCAGTGCCACTGTGCCCAGGCACAAACCAGCAACCCGGTTTCGGGATGCAGGAGGGGCACAGGGAGCGCTGGGCAGCCCTGGGAGGAGGAAGAGGTGGTCAGTCCATCCCACAGCCCCGAGCAGTGGTGCTATATTTACCCCCCCACAGGACCAGGTCTCAGCCTCTCGCCTGTAACACAAGCTCTGCAGCCCGCCAGAATCCGAGGGGACGGCACATTCCTCAGCAAAAATAACCCCCCGGCAGCAGGCGAGAGGGCAGGGGTGGAGGTGACTGACTGGACAGCTGCACCCACCTCCCCACTCACAGGGAGCAGCCCCTCTGTCTGCAGTGCCCCGGGATGGGGACCCGGCACACGTGGCCACTGCACCAGCCCCCAGCCCAGGTGGCTGAGCTGGGAGCCTGGGTCTCTAGTAGCTGTCCACAGGCTGGCCCCTGTGCCACCCCCCAGGCCAAGGAATGGGGACAGCCCCAGGGTGTGTGACCGTGCCTGGGGACCGGTGTCTGCACAGCCAGTCCACCCACCAGCCCTGCTGGCTGTGGGCATCCTGAGGGACAGGTCCAGCCCCATCCCCCCTGAAATGCCCAGCCCCAGGGACCTGTCCCTGTACTAGCTGAGACTGGGATGGCACCAGCCAAGCAGCTCTGCAGAGGCAGCCCCCGTGCTGGCATGGCCAGGCATGGCACCTACCTCACGGTGGGGCATGGCACCTGGTCTAGACCCTTCCTGCATCCCAGGCTCCTCTGAGATGCTGATGTGCCCTTGGGCTAGGGGGACAGCCAGGGGAAACTGAGGCAGCCCCAGAGAGTCCCACGGGAGGGAGGAGATGGCAAAGTGAGGGTTTAGGTCCCATTCAGTCCCTGAGCATGGCTGGCAGGAGCCCCAAGGGAAGGGGCAATTGGCACTGAACATGGGCACAGTGCTGCAAAGTAAGGGACTAAAATTTAGCTGAGGTGCTGAGCCATCAGGGACACTGTCGATGCAGCCACCCCCACCGGGGTGCTATTGCTATTGCCGCACAGCACCAGCCACAAAAGCATGTCCGTGCCTCCCTTCTGTAACCCTGGGCTGGACGGAAGGGGCTGTGCAGGGCCACTGCAAACAAGCAGCTCCTGCCCCCTTCACTGCCCCCAAATCCAGGCGGGTGCAGCCTGTTCCCTGGGCAGAGGAAAGGTTCCAGGGCGGTTTGATTGCTGAGTGCAGGTGGAGGCAAGCAGAGCAAGACCCTGTGCTGGGACTCCAAGACGGACACATCCAACCTTGAAACAAGAGGCAGCTCCGGCAGAGAGGATCAGGCAGCACTGGCACGGTGCGGGAGGGCTGGCCTCTAAAAGGAGATCAGCTCGGGTTCTTAAGAGGTGATTTAATCCAGTTTATGGGGAAAAAATTCAAGAGATGCAGCTGAGAGGTGATACAGGCTTTAGCAAGCCTGGGGGTGATGGAGCCATTGTGGGGACCAGGGCTGTCTGGAAGGGCCTGGAGGGTCCCTGGATGGACCTGGGAAGACCCTGGACCACCCTGGTGCTGGTGTGAGACGAGCCAATGCACCCCACCTGCACCCGTGGAGCTGGGGCACAAGGGAGAACCTGAAGCAGGAGAGGGGCAAAGCGGTGGGACACGGTGGGGATGGTGTGCCCCCAGGACCCCCTGCAGCCAGCTGCCCAGCCAGCCCCACGTGTGCGCTCCTCAATCCCCATGCTGGGCACTGACACAACTGGGGGACCTGGGAAAGAGCAGGAGAAAATCATTAGTGGGGTGGAGCGACAGATTCAGGGCAAGGGATTAGAGGAGCTAAATCAGGCTCCTGCAAGCAAAGGGGAATGCTGAGCTGGTGCAGGAGGAGCTGCTGGGGCCGAGCATGGAGCTGGGCAGCACGGAGCCCCCCCACCCCACTAGCAGTGACCTGAGCGACCCTGGGGAGAGCCAATGCCAGCCCCACAGAGAACTGCAGCCTGGCCCACACATGGGGGAGAGAAGGTAGAGGACAGGGGTCTGTCCCCACCAGAGACCGCAACCTGGCAGAGGCAAATAGAGCAAGGGCACCCCAATACCTCCAGACACGGGGGCCGGGACCCCAAGCCCAGATGCTGCCCAGGGACCTTGCACACATCGTACTTGCCCCGTAACTGGCTGATGACCCAGCTCACAGGCCCCCCAGGGAACAAGGATGGGGTGTCCCTGTCTGGCACAGGTATGGCGCAGCCACCATTGAACTTTCATGATCCCCAGAGAGCTGGGTCTCGGCAGCAAGTGTGGGGAGCCCCCGAGCAGCCGAAGCCGCCATGCCGGAGGCCGGTGAGCCATGGCACGCATCCTGGCAGGGTGTCAGGGCAGGCAGGAGCAGCGCAGTGGCACAGTTCCTCCATTTCACAGGATGACCTGTCTCACCACCCAGCTGCTGGCACGGAGAAAATGGCCCCGGGAGGAACAGCACCTTGAGTGCCAGCGCCCTGCAATGGGGCCAGGTGATAGGGCTGGACCCCCCACCACATCCCATCGCCTCCACACTAGCACTCGTCCCAGCACCTGGCAGGACACTGGGCTCCCGGGGCACTGCGGCAGCACACCTCGGAGACTGCTCTGCCCTGGGGCAGGGCAAAGTCACACCCAAAGCTGCTGCACTGCTCCCCCAACCCCGTGCCCCGGAGCCTGCGTGGCTGCAGAGGCACCTCTGCCCTGAAGCTGTTTTTTTGGGTAGCTGTTTGCTTGACGGTGGTGCACCCACAGCCAAGGGCCTGCTGGGAGGAGCGCCTGGGGCAGGGTGACATTCACCCCGCGTTAGGCAATCCTGGCGGCTCAGTCCCTCCCTCAGCTGCTCCAGAAAGGCAGCGGCGAGGGCTGGCGGCTGGGAATCGGGAACAGGGACGAGTGCGTCAGCACAACGGGAACGGGCACCTGGGGAAATCAGGCGGTGCTGTGCCGCTGCGCACGGGCAGGGGGCCCAGGCTGGTGAGGCATGGAGAGGTGCAGCTGCACACCAGAGTGCGAGAACAGGGTGACCCCCCTCCCCGTCAGCCCCTCGGGACAGTGCACGTCTCCCACTGTCTCTGCACACACAGCACCATGCATCCCACAGCACAGTGCCACAGTCTCCAAAGGCGCAATGCACAGCAACCCCATGCAGACCCATTGTGGGGCCGAGCCCCTCCTGCACATTCCTCTGCTCCCCCTGTCCCCCACCAGGCCCACAAACACCATGTACACCTTCCTTCATCTTCCAAAACACTGCTCCCAGCTGACACAAAGCAAACCCTCCTCTTCCCTCCATTGCTCCCCTTCAGCACTGCAAAGGCTCCTTCTGCCCCCCAGTGCCACCCCGTTTCCCCCTCAAAGTGCAGCACCTCCAGTGCACCTCCCATGCTGCAAAGCCCTGAGTGCAGTGCCTTCCCCAGAGCCTCGGGGCTCAGCTCTGCCTCCTTCACTGTCCCACGCAGACAGCACAGCTCACACCTCATAGCGGTGCCACTGGTGAGCACCACATGCTCCCCGACACCCCCATCCGCAACACCCCAGGGGTAGGGCAGGGGGGACTGAGCCCCAGAGCTGCCTGGCCCCTGTGCAGGATGAATCCCATTCATACAAAGCCCCACAGCAAACCCCACACACTCTCTGTGCCCCAGAGGGGCACACCCAACTGCTGGACCCCGGGGTGATGAGCAGAGGGGCTGCCATAGGACTACAGGGGGTCAACAAAAGCTGCCCCCACCCCTGCTGATTAACATCAGGCCCCACCCACTGCAGGACACAGGCTCCACCCCCTTTGCAGCCCCACCCCCTGCAGTGTTAGGCTCCTCCCCCAGCCCCACCCCCAGAGGGTCCCAGTTCTCCCAGTACACCCCAGTGCCTGGTTCAGCTGTGACAGCGGTGCCATGCGCAGCTCTGCCCACAGGCAGCCGGTGCATGGGTGGGGCTTGCACAGGGGCACCAGGAGGTACCAGAGACTGTGTTGGTGTCTGCAGAGGGTGGCACCACCAGTGCCATGCACCCGAGCTGTGTCTCTCTCTCTCCTCCTGCCCTGAGCAGGTTTGGCATCACATGCTCCTGACACCCCTGTGCCCAGCCCTGGCCCCCTGCCCGGCCTGGCAGCGGGTGCCACAGCCACATGCTTGCTCCAGCCCCACGAGCCACCCTGGTCCTGCTGACACCAGGCCCCCCAGCCTGCAGCAGGGTGGGCACAGCAAAGCCCAGGCCCCGGGCATGCACTGTGACAGGAACCTGCAAAGCGCCGCTGCCACCCTCCCCAAACCCGTGCCCATGAAGCCGCGCCGCCCCTACCTTCCATGTCGATGATGGCCAGCACGGCGCTTGTCATGGCCTCTCCCCGCTCGTTCTCGGCAATGCAGGTGTACACACCAGCATCCTCCTTCTTGCTGTCCCGGATCCAGAGGGTGCCGTACTCCTCCCCACGCGGGGCCAGCAGCTCCTCGTTTCGGTACCAGCGCAGGCTGGGCCGGGGGTTGCCCACCGCCACCACCCGCAGCCGGATGTCGCAGCCGGTGCCGATAGCCGCGTTCTTCAGCTTCCGTGCAAAAACTGGCGCTGCCAGGCGAGCCAGGCCCTCCTCGGGTGCCCCGGGCTCCACCGTGACCTTGGGACGCTTCGGGGGGATGCCGGGGCTTGGCGGGGCCCCCCGGGGCTCCCCGCTGGACCTGCTCATGCCACCATGTGCCTGCGCTCGGTGCATGGTCCGCAACTCTGCTGCCCGCACTCCCGACCCCCACTGCCCCGAGCTGGCAGTGCTGTGCCCCCTTCTGCTCCTGCCTGCAGCCTGGGGGTGCTGGGTGCCTGCCAGGAGTGCTGGGGCAGAGGTGCCCCCCGGTCCAGGTGCCGTCCGGTTCGGTGCCTCCCCCCTGCCGGCTGCAGCCCCGAAGGTCGCGGCACCGTGGGCAAGCGAGGGGCTATTTTTAGGCGGGGGCTCAGGTTGCTGCTTGTCGAGCCGCCACTCACTGAGCACCCGGCACGGCACAGCACCCGCGCCCCATGCTCCGCCGCGACCCCGAGCCCACCCTGCGCCTGGGCACCTGCTCCCCCGCCGGCCTGGGTGCTAGTCCCGTGGGTGCCAGCCGCTCGCTGAACCGTCCCAATGCTGGGGCCGTGGCGTCCCCCCCCTCGCCTGTCCTGTCCCTTGCGGCCCCCGGCGAGCTGTGCTCCCTCTGCCCCCTCTCTGAAGTGGCAGCTGCCTCTGATATGTCACATTCCTTGGCCGGGCTCCCCCTCTCTGCGCCGGCCGCTCCGGCCCTGCAGCCCAGCTCTGCTTGCAAAGATAGAAAGGGGCCAGTGCCTTTCCATATTAGCAGCGAGGCCTGGGGTGGACCTAGCCTTCCTCCTCCCCTTCCCCTTCTCCGGCGGTGTCACCGGATCGGGACACAGAGACCCTGGTGGCATGTGGAGGGAAAGGACACCGTCATGCTTCCTGCAACGCGAGACCCCGGGTGGGAGCCAGCCCCGCGGGGCCCCTCTGCCCCATCCCCAGCAGGCAGTGGAGGGGGAGGTCCCTGCCTACCTCAAATCCATCCTGCTGGGAGGTTGCAAACACAGTCAAACCCCCCTTCTCTCAGCAAGCCCCTGCCTCGCTGCCCTGGGCAGTGTGGGTCCCCATTCAAGCCCTGCTCAGAGCAGGAGCACCCCGCTGTTGGGTTTGGGGTGCCCCGTGAGAGCTCCCACACACTGCGCTCCAGGCAGCGAGTGACCGGGGCTGGCTGTGCCGTGCTGCCTGGCCACCCCCGGGCAAGGCAGGGCTTCCCCAGCCCCCGGCGCGATGGCACACGTCTGGGCACCTGGCCCTGGCCACCCTCGACAGAGGCTGTAAATCTGGGTGAGTGGGATGCCAGTGACACAGCACGCTGCTGCTGCTGCTTCCCGGCTGCAGACCAGCCAACACAGCCCATCACCACCAACCCAAGGGCGCTGGCATCAGTGCAGCATCACCAGCACGTGGGAGCAGGATGCCCTGCCAGACCCACAGCCTGGCTGCAGGGCAGCTGAGCAAGCCCCAGGTCTCTGGGGGTTAGAGGAGACACCTTTCAGGAGGCTTGGGGGGCTCCTCCCTGCCTGTGCTGCTCAGCAGGCAAAGGGCTGCTCTGTCCCTGCCTGTCCCCCCCAGCCCCAGGGGCAGAGCTCTGGCCCCGCCAGCCTGGGCCGGGCGTGGAAGGAGGTGTCATCCCTCCCCCAGGGCAGCTCTGGGAACTGTCCTCGATGTCACAGGGCCACCTGCTGGAGACAGCCTTTGAGATCCAGCTGGCCCTTGCCCAGCCCTGCTGCCAAAACTAGCGTTTGCCACGCTGGCCCCTCCATCAGGGACCTCCAGTCCTGTCCCCACTGCTGGCAGCAGCACCTGCCTTGTCCATAAAACACCACCCCCTCCAAGCTCACTGCTCTCCCAGGGGTCTGCTGCCTGGCAGGGGTGCAGACCCTCTGACACCTCCTGGGGCAGAGCAACCCTGAATCTCTCTGCCCCGTGGGATGCTGGGCTCTGGATTCCCCTGCTGCCTCCCCCATCGCCGGGTCAAAGGTGCTGAAATCAAGACCCCCACACCCTGATCATGGGGAGGGTGCACATGTGTTGGGGGAGAGGGCATAAGGGACAGGTTGAGCCTGGGACTGGGGCAGGCATGAGGTGGTGAGGTGATGCCCGTGGGGTGCTGGGGAGGAGGTGGAGCTGGGATGAGGGGTACTCTGCTTGCAGGTTGGCGGCAATGGGGGGGGCTTGGAGGAGTCCTGGGCAGGTGTTAACCTGGGGCAGGGCTGGCCCAGGTGAGGGCAGAGAGGGGGCTGCTGTGGGGCTGAGAGCCACTGGGCCATGGTGTGAGGCCCTTGGTGTATGGGGGAACAGGGAATGGTCACCTAGAACCCCTCCAAACTTGCTCAGGGCTCAGCTGCCACTGCCCCCAGTCCCAGCAGGGCTCCCCTGCCCAGTGCAACTGGGGAATGCACCACCACAGGCAGCAAAATACTCTGGGCACCTTTAACATGAGAGACACACATTTGGGGGGACAAGCTAGGGAAGAGATGGCCTGGGGGGATGCTGGCCCCTCCATCCACCCCAGCCCAGCCCCGGTGGCCCATGTGATGCTCCCCCTGAGTGCTGCCTCCCCCCCACCTCATCCCATCCCTGCCCCAGAGATGCGCCGGGAGGAAGGGATGATGCTCCACTGTTTATTTCAGCCGCCTGAAGAGTCACGTAGATGCGGTGGGGTGGGGGTGCAGTGGGGCGAGGGGTGGGGGCTCCTGCCCTGGCCCCCGGGCCTCTCTCCGGCTCCTCTCCTTCTCTCCCCCCTCTCTCCCACTCACTCACTCCTCCTCTCTCCTGTGTCCACCTACGGGTACCCTCTCGGCTCACGAGCCTGGCCCCGTACAGCCTCCTGCTGCTGGGGGTCCCCATGATGGGGGAGGCGGGCGCTGCCCTCCTCTGTCCCAGGGAGCTTCCTCTCAGGCCGGGGGGAGCGCAGGGCCCCAATCCCCCGGGCTGGGGGGGGACGCAGGTTGGGCACACCCTGGCTCCGAGCCAGGCAGAGAATGGGGGGCTCAGCTCAGACCCCACTTCTCCCCATCCCTGGCATTGCCGCCATGCACCCGGAGAAGTGCCAGCTCCGGGGAGGCCAGTGGTGCCGGCGCGAGGGGACGGGTCCCCACTCCCACAGGACAAATCCCGATCCCGTGCCCGGCACGGGGAGGGGGCTGCGGGGGGATCCAGAACCCGCTGCTGGGACCGTCCGGCTCTCCAGGGAGCTGGCCCAGGCCACCACCTGCTCCCCCCAGCCCCCCTGCCTGTCCCCTCCCTCCCTCCTGCCACCCCCCCGGCCCGGGCCTGATCCTGACGCTGGCATTGCTGGTGCGAAGCTGCGAAAGCAGAGCGAGCCTTTCGAAGCCGAAGGAGAGAGCCCGGGGTATGTGGGGGCCCGGAGGCGGCTGCACAGGGGGGACCCCTCGGGCAGTGCCGGGGGAGCTCCGGGGGGTGAGGTGGGGGGCAGGAGGGGGCTTGGCGGTGGGGACGGAAGGTGCCAGTGGGCTGCCGGAGCAGCCTCCTCTACAGCACTTCATGCTGCTGCTGGGTCGCCTCGCTCACCACCTGCGGGAGAGAGGCACTGTCAGACGCCATGCTGTGCCAGCACTGAGCCCAAGCGTGGGGACAGGCACTGTGCTCGGCCCCCCCCACATCCCCACCACCCCCCGGTGCCACCCTGCGCTCACCTCCCCGTCACGGGTTTCGATGGTTTTGATCATCACGGTCTTTTTGGTGTGCACCTCGGAGCCACGCTGGTCTGGGCTGGTCTCTGCAGGTGGAAGGACACAGGGGATGGGACCGCGGGGACATGTGTCATGGGGACACAGCAGTGGGGCCAGGGTCCTTGGGGGGCTTCAGAAGCCCTGGTTTAACCCCCCCTCAGCTCATGGCAACCCCTAAATGGGTGCCTCCCTACCAGCAGGATGTGTAGCACCCATGGGTCCCCAACCGGCCAGATTGGCTGCAGCCCCCCAGGAGGGAGATTTGTCCCCCCACTGGGGACCCTGGGGACTCATCCCAGGTCCCCCTCCTCACAGGGTGATGCTCACCTCGGAAGTTGAGTGCAGAGGCGAAGGTCTGGTGCATGGGGATGCTGATCCTGTGGGGACACAGAGGGGAGAGAGCTCAGCACCAGCCAGACCCAGCCCACAGGCAGGTGCTCATGGGGTGGGACCCCCGAAAACCAGCTACCTGGCTGGTGCCCTACTGCCACTCACCGGTTCTCCTCGCCCTCCAGAAGCTTGCGGTATGTGGCAATCTCCACATCCAAGGCCATCTTGACGTTGAGCAAGTCCTGGTACTCACGCAGGTGCCGGGCCATCTCGTCCTTCAGGTGCCGGATCTCCTCCTCCAGCCGGGCGATGGTGTCCTGGTACCCACCGGCCTCCCCCGCGAAGCGTTCCTCCATCTCCCGCATCTGGCGCATCAGCGAGTCGTTCTGAGGGGAACAGGGGGCTCAGTGAGGGGTGGGGCCCAGAGGGGCCAGGGGTCACCTGGGGCAGGAGTTGGGGATGCTGGGGGGGTCCTAGAGGAGAGCTAGGGACCAGGGGTGAGCCATGGTGAGCCCTTGGCTGGGTCCAGCTGACATGGGACTGTGAGGGGTGGCCGTCACCCTCCGTCTGCCCAGTGCTGGGCAGCTGGGTCTGGGGAGGACAAGCTAGGCAGGTGCTGGGCAACACCAGCATCCTCTGCCTGGGTGCCCAGACACCCCAGCAAAGCCATCCTGCCCTGGCAGGAGGGAGCTGAGAGGTGCAGGAGCACTGGATGGCTGCCCAGGGGAGGCACCGCCACACTGGTGGCTGCTGTCTGGTTCCTGTGACCGTGACCATGCTAGGGCGGGACTGTTGTGCCCTGTTTGTTTGCAACCACCTTCTCAGCCTGCAACCAGACACCCCGAGCCCTGAGCCTGCCTTCCTGGAGCCTCCCAGGCTGGGCACCTTTTCCAATCTGTGCCTTGACCCCGGGGCTCTGCCAAAACACCTCACAGGGGGCCAGACTGCCACTGGGGGAGATGCCACCCAAATCTGGGGGGTGAGTCCCCCCATGGCAGCAATTCAGAAAACTGGGGAGAGCCCCCCACCCCAGAGATGTCCCAGTGGTTCCCAAGCAGCCCCAGAGCAGCAGGTCCTTGCAGGGAAGCTGGGGGTCACCCCAGCACTGCTCATGGCTCACCGTGCCCTTGAGGGCATCGATCTCGCAGGTGTAGGACTGGATTTGGTGCCGGTACTCCAGCATCTCCTGTTTCGCCTGCCTCAGTGCATCGTTGTTCTTGTTGGCCGCCTGTGTCAGGTCAGACACCTGGGGAGAGACCAGGGTTAGCGGGCATAGCCACCGGGATGGCTGTGACCCACTGCGCCAAGACCAACCCGGAGCCCGCCACCTCCCATACCTTGGACTTGTACCACTCCTCAGCTTCGGCAATGTTCTTGGCAGCGATGCTCTCATACTGGGCGCGGATGTCCCGCAGCGCAGCCGTCAGGTCGGGCTTGGAGATGTCCATCTCCACCTGGATGTGCTGCTCCTGCAGCTGAGCTTGTAGCTCCCGGATTTCCTGGAGGGATAAGGTGATGCCTCAGGACACCCACTCCCTCACATGTGTGCCTGCGGGAAACGGGGCCACCCCCAACCTACCTCTTCGTGCACCTTCTTGAGGAAGGCAATCTCCTCCTGCAGGGACTCGATGCGTCTCTCCAGATCAATGCGGGCCAATGTGGCTGCGTCCACGTCCTGGGGGGACACGGAGTGAGGGGTAGCAGGGGGGTTCTGGGAGAGCACCAGGGCTCAAAGATGCAAAGCTGTGCCCAAGGTCATGCCCCAGTGCTGGGTCTGGGCTGCTGGGGGGAGATGGGGGTGGGAGAGGAGGTGGGGGTCCCACACCACACAGGGCAGGGGGGGTACTCACAGCTCTGAAAGCAGCCAGGTTGTTCTCAGCCTCCTCCTTCAGCTGGATCTCCTCTTGCAGCCTGTGGGCAGAGAGGGGAGGTCAGGGGTATCCCGAAGGAGCTCTGTCCCCTAGCAGCAATGTCCCTCCCAGCTGTCCCCAAGCCCAGTGTGTCCCAGTGGAAAGATGTCAGATTGTCCTGCATTCCCAGCAGGCGGCAGGAGGGCTGGCGGGGGGCCAGGGGCTCTTCCTCCCATTCCCTATTATAGTCAATGCCGGAGAGAGCACAAAGGCATGAGGTCAGCTCGGTGCTACGCGCGCTGCCCCGGCCCTTATAGGGGAGAGTGGCCAGCAGCTGGGGGGACGGGGCGCAGGGTCCAGCATGGGGGGCCCAAGGGATGGCCACAGGCTGAGACACCCTGGGTAGGGCAGGAGGACTGGTAGGTCCTGGGATGGGAGAATGGAGGGGGCACTGCTGGGGTGTGAGCCCAAGGTTGGGGCTGGAGAGTCAGGCTGTGCTGGGGAGGGGACAGTGCCGCAGGCTGCTGGTCAGAGGGAAGGCAGCAGGCAGGAGACGGAGGTGCCCAAGCAGTGCCGGCACACAGGGTGGTGGGAATCTAACACCCGTTTGTTCTGGGCCCTGCTCCTCCTCTGACATGCAGGGGTCCTCTGTGCCACCACCCCCAGCCTCCCAGCATCAGGGGCTCTGCCCCACCGCAGCTCCACCAAGCACCCCACTGGGGCTGCCGGGGGGAGACAGCAGGCTGTGTCACCCCCAGTGTCACCCCCAGGAGATGAGGACTCAGTGTCCCTGGGGCACAGGGGCCAGAAGGGAAGGCACAGTCCGGCATCAGAGCAAGCAGCTCACCCTGAGCATCTGCTGCTGCTGCCAGGTGCCCCCACGCTGGTTAGTCCCTGGGGGATCACTCAGCCTGGCTGTCCCTGTGGCTGTTCCCCCTGACCTCAGCCCCCTCCCTGGCACCAGCCAGGCCTATGACATTCTGGGGGGTCCCTGCCCCTCCTGGGGTACCATGGACATCCCACGGAGCATCTTTGGCCTACGGAAGTGTGGCTGCTTCCTCCCCTCCTTCCTTCATGTCCGGAGCTGTCAGAGAACCCCTCCCTGGGCCATCCTCCCCCTCGCTTCCGCCTGCCTGGCTGGCTCTGTCTGTCTGTCTGTCCCACAGGGCTCGGCTCACACATGGGCTTGCCAGCCCTCCTTGGTGGGAGCAGGGATGGGGACCCCGGGAGGGGGTGCATTGCAATCCCCCAGCTCTGAGAGTCCCATGGCATCACAGCCCAGCCTCAGCTCTGCTACAAGGGAGGGCACGGGGGACACCCCTGCCTGCCGAAGCCTGCCTCCCACATGTTGCTCCCTGGGCTGGCAGTGGCCATCCGGAGTGCCCTGCGGAGATGCCCAGGCTATGGGCACCTCCCTCGCCCAGCCCCACACCGCCAGCCCAGCTCCCCCCTGCCTGCCCCATGCTGTCGACTGGGGAGAACCCAGCACTGGCAGAGCAGGTCATGGGTGCCCTTCTGCCTCCCAAAAATTGTAGCCACAATGCCAGGACCAGGCACCCTGCAAAGTGCCCCACAGGTGGGTACAGCCAGCAAGAGGCATGGGGTGGTTTCCTGTTCTGGGGGACGGGGTGAGTGGGACAGAGGAGCGGGGCCACAATGGGCTCTGAGCCTCAGGGCACAAGGACAGCAGTGAGCACCTGAGGGGCTGCTGGGGAGAGCTTTGCCGCTGCCCATCCCTAAGGATGGAGATGCAGGGATGGACACTCACAGGGACATGCAGGGGCCCCTCCTCACCTCTGCTTGAGCTTCTGCAGGTCATCGAGCAGGTTGTCACGCTCGACCTCGACGCGGGCACGCTGGCTGGTGAGCACATCTATCTGCCGCCGGAGCTCCCGCAGCTCCTCCTCGTACATCTCGGCCACGCGGGTGGGCTCCTTGCCCCGCAGGCGGTTCACCTCGGCCACCATGAGGGCATTCTGCTGCTCCAAGAAGCGCACTTTCTCGATGTAGTTGGCGAAGCGGTCATTGAGCTCCTGCAGCTCCACCTTCTCGTTGGTGCGGGTCTGGAGGAACTCCTGGTTCATGGCATCGGCCAGGCTGAAGTCCAGCAGCTCGCCGGCACCTTGGTAAGCGCTTTGGTAGGAGCGCAGGGGCGTCACGCGGGTGGCGCGAAAGCTGGACAGGCTGGGGATGGCCGAGGTGCGGGACACCTGGTAGACACGGGAGGTGACAGAGCTGCCGCTGCTGCCCTTGCCCCCGAAGGAGGCACGGGAGAAGACGGGCGAGGCACCGCCGAAGGTGCGGCGGTAGGAAGAGACCCGCTGGCTGGAGGAGTAGGACTGGCTCATGGCGGCGGCGTGGGGCGGCGAGGCCGGAGCAGGGAGCAGGCGGCGGGGCTGGCGAGCGGCCGGAGGCTCGGTGAGGCGTCGGGAGGGGACCCACGCCGCCGCTATTTGTATCCTGCTGACATCACCCGCCCCTCCTGCTGCCGGGCAGCTGGGGGATGCTGCTGCGGGGGGGGGGGGGAACGGGACGGCCGCCAACCCCCGCCCTCCACCCCTCACCTGCCCGCACTGCTGGGACACCCACCCCTGGGCAGACAACGACGATGCCCGTGGACCCCCAGGCACCCCCAGACTCCCCCCGGGTCCCTTCCACACTGCTCTGAGCAGGGGGGTGCAGGGGGAGGAAGCGGGGCAAGCTGGTGGTGAGTCCCCCAGCACTGCCCAGACCCCCATCGGGGCACCCACAGAGGGTGTGGACAGACAGACAGCCTGGGCTGGCACCGTGGGGGGGGAAAGAAGGGGGCTCAGCCCTTTACACCATCACTTGCCCCTCCTTGAGCCAGACCCCATGCCCAACGTCCACGGTCCCCAAATTGGCCTCAAGCACCCCAAAATGCCCTTGATGGTGCCTCGACCCACCCGACAGCAAGAGCACCAGCCTCCAGCCCCCCCAAGGGGTTCTGTCCCCCAGAGAGGGGACAAGGGTGGGCTCTGGGAAGGGGGTGATGTGGGGGGACCCCTGCCCTGAGTGTGCTTGTGCTGACCCACCACCCAAAATCCCATTTTCTGATACAGGGCGCTGGGCACCAGCCCGGGGCTGGGCATTTTCGGGGTGCTGCTGAGTGACCCCGAGCAGGTGCTGGGTCCAGAGCGGTCCTGGTGACGTCACCCCTGGGTCCTGGCTCCGGCACATTCCTGAAGCAGCAGGCACCCAACCAAAATAGACTCCCGAGCTCATACTCGTGGGACATAGGTGGTATTTATAGCTGGGGGACGCACTCTGTTAACCCTTCTTGCACCAGGAATGCAGAGAGCACAGCTGGACAGCGACCCTGCACAGAGGAGCCCCAGCCCCTCCCTGGGGCCCCAAGCACCCCAAGAGTAGGATGAGGTCCCCAGGTCATCCCAAGCCTCCCTCTTGTTTTGGCAGTACTTTGGGGAGGAGAATACTCAGCCCAGCTCCCCAGACCTTCCCAGAATGGGGAATACCCCAGTTCAGCCCAGGACCCCCGCCACAGCTTCCCATCTCCTGGACAGGTGGGCCAGGGCAGGGACCCCTGGGGTCATGCACAAACCCATGCCAGCTAAAGAGGACACCCTGGGGGAGGGAGGCTGTGCTGGGGGACACCTTTGGAGGGGCAGCATCCCCTCCTCCCCAGGCCCCCCAGCACACCCAGTGACCCCCAGCCCTGCCCAAGCTGTCCTGTTTCGCCTGACATCAGCTGGCACAGCCCCAGCGCCTCTGTCCCTGGAGGCCCTGGCAGAGGGGACCGCCGTGCCATTGGGCACAGGGTGACTCAGCAGCAGGAGCCGCACTCAGCCCTGCCTGGCCCCCCACCTCCTGGCCCCCACCCCGGCTGCAACACAGCTGCCGAGCAGTGCCAGGGCTCACCCGTGGCAGCATGGACACAGCAGAGACTCAGGCTCAGCTGCATCCTCAGCTGGCTCTGGGACCACTCCTGCCTGCTCCCTGCCTGCTCCCTGTGGGCCCTGTGGCCATGCAGGTGGGCAGAGGCTCAGTGCCTCACATCCGTTCTTGCCCCTCCAAGCTCCACATCCCTGGAGCCCCTCCCGGCTGCCTGGTTGCAGTGTAATGCTTCCCGGAGGGTGCAGGCTGCTGACGGAGCCTGCCTTTAAAAGGGAAGGTATTTCCAGATGGGGTTGTTTCATCCCGGTGCAGGGGGGAGGATGAAAGGACGGGGGGGCTTGTGGAGTGTGAGGGGGGAGAAGATGGAAAAACAGACAGTATCCTTGCTCCTCCTGGCCCTGCACCAATCGTGCCCTGCGCATCCCTGAGCCCCGCACGTGTGCCCTGCCTGGCCCATGCGGGCTGGCAGGGTGGCATGCCAACCCCTGGCTGGGGTGGGGAGGGCAGGGCAGTACCCACAACAGCATGGGGGACCCCAGGGGTCTGGGCCGGCACAGTGGCAGCCGCACCACTTAGCCATCCCTTCCTGGGACCCCATCCCGCTGCCCCTCGGGCTAGGGTGGGGGAAGGATGGGTCCCCCAGGGGTGACATGTCCACTGGTGCTCAGCACCCTGGTGCTTTGGATAGGGCTGCAGCCATGCATCCCCCTGTCCCAAGGTCTAGAGAGCCCTGGTCCCCATCCCTGTCCCATGGGTTTGGGAGGGGGCAGCAGCCTGCCCTGTTCCCTGGGGAGTGGGACAGGGCTGCCCAGCACCTACTGCCCTATGGGACCCCATGTGAGCAGGTCAGTGAGCAGGAGCAGCAGGGGAGCTACACGGCGACTTCTGGAGTGCTGCAGAGCCACAGGGCAGGGGGGAGCAGGGCTGGGGTGCCCCAGGGAGGGGATACGCATGCTTAAGCCCTGCTGCTGGGAAGGGAAGAGGCTCGGAGGGGTTAACCAGGAGCATCCTCCTGACCCTGCTCTAGGACAAACGGAAGTGGCCTTTCCTGCGCAGTGTGACAGCCTTCCGCAATGGCCCAGTGCAGGCAGGGGCTCCACGGCTGGCAGAGGGAGGACGGATGCCTCGGACTTTCCACAGCCTTTTAGGAAAGCCCCATCTGCATGCAGGACCTGACAGCAGGGGAAGCAGGGGGCAAGGAGCAGGACCCAGGGACCCTGCTGGGACTCATCCCAGGGACACAGCCCTGTGCCAGCTGCACCCCCAAGGGCTTCGAAAGTGGAGAGCAGCAGTGCAGGGGTGCAGTGCAGGGAGACAGCAGGAGGGATGCTGCCTCTGGCCCTGCCCAGCCCCGTTCAGCTTTGCCATGGCTCCATCCTAGGCCACACTGACCCAGACCAGCAGAGCCTGGGAAGCAGCCCCCGAGCCCCAGCGCTGGCCCAGCCCCAGCTCCCGCCTGGCCCTGGGACAAGGCTGCTGCCGGGAAGGCGTCGGGAACTGGAACGTCAAACAACTCCCTCCGGTCATGACATCTCTGTGAGCAAAGCCAGCTGCATCCCACAGCCGCCCCTCCTTCCCGGCCCTCCCTCCCTGCGGCTCCCCCAGGATTTAAGCCGCCCGGGGAGCCAGGCACAGCCTCCCTGGGCTGCGGGCATCTCAACGCTTGGAGCCGGGCAGGATGCAAGGATGGGGGGCCAGCCCCTCCTCAGCCCTGTACCTTGCCACCGAGGCCCCTGTGCCCCCCTCACGCCTGGCCCTGGCTCAGGGGTGAGTGGAGGGATGGGAATGAAGCAGCAAGGGTGTCCATCCCCCTCCCTCCTGGCCTCCGGCCGTTTCCCTCCGTCCCGCTCCTTTTACAGCCATGAGCCTCCCCGGCGCCTTTACCCTAAGAGGGAAGGACCATGCGGCCCATTCCCCAGCGCTGACAGACCCAGGGCACGTGCTATTGTCTAAATAGGAGATGGTTCTCCTTCCTTGCCTGGACCACTGCCCAGCCCAGCCTGCTGGGGTCCCAGGAGCTTGTGGGTGCCCTGAAGGCTGCAGCCCCCTGCCCATTGCTCACCCCAGCTGCCCCCATGCTTTCACCCACCCCAGGGCTCAGGGCTGGCAGTGTGGGCACACAGCCCATCTGGCTGCCCGTGTTCCCCACCCCTATGTCCCCAGGTGATGGGGATTCTGGGGATGATGGCCTGCCTCTGAGGGTCACAGGGACAGTGGGGGTGCCTGGCTGCCGTGTGACGTGTAGATGCTGGGGGCGGCCAGCCACCCCCTGTAACCTGTACGGGTGCTGGGATGTGTTTGCCTGGCCCCCTGGGTCTATGTAGGTTCTCAGGGTGAGTTGTTGCCCCCGTGGCCCACAAGGATGCTGGGGCTCTCCTGTTGCCCCCATTGCTGTGTAGATGCTGGAGGAGACCGGCTACCTCCATGTCTGTGTAGATTCTCAAGATCCCCATCGCTCATCTCCAGCTAGCCCTGCAATCCATAGGGATGCTGGGACTGTTTGCTTGTCCCTGCAGCCTGTGGGCAGGCTGGGGATGTCCACCTGCCATTGTGGTCCGTGGGGACTTTCACCTGCCCCAATGGTCATGGGGATGCTGGGGGTGCCCAGCTGCCCTCGCAGTCCATGTGGATTTAGGGTTGAGTGGCCACCCTCGTGGTCCATGATGATGCTGGGATGTCTGTCTGCCCTCCTGCAGGCCTCAATAGCATCACCCATGCCAGTGAGATGAGGTAGCGGTTACCCGCTGCATCACTGGCGGCTCATGTAAGGCATGGTGGCCATTCGCTCAGCCCCCAGCAATGCCCGGGCAGTGATTTCACTTTCCCATGCTCAGACACGTGGGCCGGGGTGGGGGGGGGCTGCCTCTCTGCTCCCTGTGCAGTAGCATGGGTGCCATCCCTGTGCTCCTCCTAGTAGGGCGGGCAGGGAGGGGTCCAGGCAGCCTGGCAGGCAGCAGGAGAGGGGGCGGCACTTCCTTGGAGCTCTGGCTGTGTTTACAGCCTCTGTCCTGGGCCATCTCTCTGTTAACCCCTTCCAGCAGGGCTCAGATCCAGCTGCCCATCCACAGAGCCACCAACCGCCCCAGGGAATGGTTCCTGGAGCAGAGCCCACATGGCACACCACCCTGGGCTGCCAGGGGATGTGGAAAGGGTCCCGGTGCCCTGTTCCCACTGTTCCTGCCCCTGCCAGACACCCCTGGGTACATGCATTTACCCAGCGGCAGGGCACAAGCACCCCAAGGAGGAGCTGGCAGGACGCAATGGGGCTCCCTGCTGCATGGGGGGTCCATGAAGCAGAGAGGGACAGGGACAGGAGCAGTGGGGTGGGGGTGGCCGTGGCAGGTGCTATGCAGCCCCCGGCATCCAGCCAGGGGTGAGTCAGAGCCCACCCGGAAATAGCCAGCAGGAGCTTTTTCTGGCAGCCCCGCTGCTCCAGGAATAGCTGCGGCATGCCAAGGCACTGCCCTTTGCTCGCGCCTGCAGGGCTGGGCAAGGGCCACACCCGGCCCTGCCACTCACCCCCAGCTTCTGCTCCGGCCACCCCAGATCCAGGCACCCCCCACTCCCACACCCCCCCTCCCCAGGACCCACCTGCCCCAGGCACCCCCATCTTCTGGGCACCAACTCACTCCAGGCAGCCACCGTCGGGGGGTGGGGGGCTGTGGGGTCCAGGTACCCACACTGCAAACATCCCCAGGTGTCCCCTGGGCATGGCCTGAGGACCGCCCAGCAGCACCTGTCCCTGAGCCAGGTGGCTGCAGCAGGGGGGTGATGCTGGTGGGAGGGGCCAGGGGGGTGGCCGCCTGGGTGCAGGGCGGGGGGTGCATGGGGCCCAGCTCTGGGCTGGGGTGCTGGGTGCCTGCTCCCAGCCTGGTCCCGTCCCATCAAGGCACTGTCCCTGTGTTTTGCTGTGGTGGCTGTGGTTGACATGGAGACCCTCCAGCTGTCTGCACACGGGGTGTCCGGCGGTGAGGGTGCATGTTCCCTTTTGAGCGGGGGGAGAGGCAGGTGCTGGGAGCTGGAAGCATAAATCCAGAGCTGTCATGAGCTCTCGGTATGGCAGGTCCTGGGGTCAGGGGCAACAGGACTGCCAGTTTCCAGTCCCCAGGACACGGACGGCATCTCCAGCTAACAGGGTGCCCACGCCAGTGATTCAGGAGCTGGGAATCCGACTGGCACCGACCACCTGGGCCCTGTGTGCTCCTCACAGGCTGCCCTGTTCCTCCTCAGACTGCACACCCATGCTGGGAAGACACAGGATCCTGCTGGGAAATTACGTGTGAGCATTGATGGAAACCCAAAACCCCACTGCCGCACCCAGCCCATGCAGGGGACACTGCCAAGGGCAGGAGCCACCCCGATCCCTGCCAGCCCCAGTGGGGCACATCCAGGGCTCAGGCTGTGCCCCACTGTGGCTGGCAGGGAGCTGGGGTGCTGCCCTGCCACCGTGCCAGCTCCCAGCACCCCTGTGCATTGCTGTCACTCGTGGACATTGGTCCCCAAGATGGCACCAAGGCTTTGTGCCTTGTTTTCGTGAGGATTGGGCAGTGCCAAGGTGGGGGAGCAGCATGATGGGGGGCTGCAGGTTGGGTTACACCAGTGACTCACCCCAAAGACACCCAGCCTCCGGGAAGCCTGTGCAGGGACAGCTGCAGGTGGGCCAAGCCCTGTCTTGGGGTGCCCCCTACTCACCTGCTGCTTGGAGTTGAGGCACCCCAGGGCAGCACTGGGTGACTGTTCCTGGGGAGACCGTCCCTGCCCCTTGCCTCCCACCCCAGCCCCTCACGGCTGTGCCCAGCTTCCACCCCCCAGCCCCCATCTGTGCTTTGTTTTTGGCAGGCTTGGGGTTTGCCTGGCACCAGANGGGCGGGCGCGGGCCGAGCCTCGCTCGGGGCTGGGGGAGGCCCCGGGCCCGGGGAGGGGGTCCCGGTCCGGGGCGGGGGGTAGTGTCGGGGCCATCCGGTGACGGCGGTGCCCGCAGGCGGCGGCGCAGGGCTCGAAGCAGGCGGCGCAGGCGGCGGCGCAGGAGCTGGTGAAGTTCGTGAACCGCAGCCCGTCGCCCTACCACGGTGAGGACCCGCCCGGGACCCCCCCTGCCCCGTTCCCCTCTCCGGGGCGCGGCCCCTGACGGCTCTTCCCCTCCGCAGTGGTGGCTGAATGCCGCAGCCGGCTGCTGCAGGCCGGCTTCCAGGAGCTGAAGGAGACGGAGCACTGGGAGGTGCGGCCGGCGCACAAGGTGGGCCCGGCCGGGGCNGGGTGCCCCCTACTCACCTGCTGCTTGGAGTTGAGCCACCCCAGGGCAGCACTGGGTGACTGTTCCTGGGGAGACCGTCCCTGCCCCTTGCCTCCCACCCCAGCCCCTCACGGCTGTGCCCAGCTTCCACCCCCCAGCCCCCATCTGTGCTTTGTTTTTGGCAGGCTTGGGGTTTGCCTGGCACCAGAGCAGGGTGCAGGGTGCAGGGTGCGCAGTGTGGATTTCAGAGTGCACGGTGCAGGATGCCGGGTGCAGTGGGTTGCAGGGGACAGGGTGTGAACTGCGGGGTGCAGGCTCCGGGGTGCGCGCTGCCCTGCCGCCCCGGTGCACTCCTCCGCGCCAGCAGGGGGCGCGCGGGGCGGGGCAGCGAGGCGGCGGCGGCCATGCAGGTACCGGGCGNCCGCAGCCGGCTGCTGCAGGCCGGCTTCCAGGAGCTGAAGGAGACGGAGCACTGGGAGGTGCGGCCGGCGCACAAGGTGGGCCCGGCCGGGGCAGGGCGGCGGCGGGGGGAGCGGGGCGGGCCCGGGCCTCGGCCTCACACCCCGGCCCTCTGCCCCCACCCCGGCTCTCTGCCCCCAGTACTTCCTCACCAGGAACTACTCCACCCTCATTGCCTTCGCCGTCGGCGGCCAGTTCCAGCCCGGGAATGGGTTCAGCCTGCTGGGGGCCCACACCGACAGCCCCTGCCTTAGGGTAAGGCTGGCCAGCGGGTAACTTCCCCTGGGGCTGGAGCGTTCCCTGGTGCCCTCCAGTTTCACTCCACCAGCAAAAACTACTCTGACTCCCCTGGGCTCCACAGCACCGTTTCTGGGTCCCTACACCTTCCAAATCTGCCACCCAGGGCAGCCCATGGCAAGCCCCTGCATTGTTCTAGCTGGTGTTATTGCCTCTGTGTCCCCTGTCCCACAAAGCGCCTCACAGCACCCTGCACTGACAGGATCAGCGATGAGACTCTGGGCATGCTCTACCCAGTCCCTGGGGCTTTGTGGCACTGGCAGTGATGCCTCTCATCTCGCCCAGGTGAAGCGGCGCTCAAAGCGAGGGCAGGTGGGCACAGTGCAGGTTGGTGTGGAGACCTATGGAGGGGGCATCTGGAACACCTGGTTCGACCGAGACCTTACCGTAGCCGGGAGGGTGATCATAAAGGTGAGCCTGGTCTGGGATACGCACAGTGGGCTGGGTATATGCCCCCAGCTCCGGGTCTGTGACTCCCACCCAGAGTGGGACGTACTGCCTCTCAGCCCTGCAGGCCTGGCTCAAGCAGTCCTCCTTGCATTTCAGGACACAGCCACAGGGCACCTAGAGCAGCGTCTGGTACATGTGGAGCGGCCCATCCTCCGCATTCCCCACCTCGCCATCCATCTACAGCGCAGTATCAATGAGAACTTTGGGCCCAACACTGAGCATCACCTGTAAGGCCTGGCTCAGCTCTGACCCCTGGCCAGCCCTCAGGAGGGCTGGGACCCAGCTGGAGTGGTGCCCAGCCTCAGCTCTCTCCCTTTGACAGCCACTCATCACAGTGGGAAGGTCTGCAATGGCTTTTCTTAGCCATTGCAGGACCCATGGAGTCCTCTCAGGAGGTGCTTCCAAGCTTGGGACTTGGGAAGGGACACTGGGGTGTCCTGAGGTGGCACAATAGATCTATGCTTATAATATTATGTGTCCTTGCTCCGTTTGTCATGGCAGTTACTCCCTGGAGGAGCAGGGCAGGCACCCCAGGAAGGGCTGGTTGTGTATGACCCAAGCAGAAGAGGTGATCAAAGCCCTGGGAGCTAACGGCACCGTCTCCCCACAGGGTTCCCATTCTGGCTACTGCTGTGCAGGAGGAGCTGGAAAAGGAGGTGCTCATGGAGACCACTCCTTGCGATGCTGCAGCCCAGGTGAGACAGGTGCCAAGGACTATCTAGGAGCTCACACTTGTCCCCTTTGACCTCCAGTCCTCGGGGACCCTTCTCCTACCCATTCACTGCTGGTACCCTTTCAGTCTGCCCCCAAGCTGTGTAAATGACGTCTGCTCAGCCACCTCTGTTCCCACCCTGGTCTGCAGCCATCATACAGAAAGGGGTGCAGCCCCTGTCAAACTGTCCCAAGTCTCCCTGGGGAGGCAGGACAGGGAAGGGGGATTGTACAGGGAGTAAAGAGCCCCTCGCTGCACCTTGCAAACAGCCCTGCTGTCCTATGTGAGGTGGGGGCTCGAACACGAGATGTGTTAGTAGGTGGGAGGACCGTGCCAAGGTGAGTGGGGGACAGCTCTGCAAAGGGGAACAGAGAGTTTTACCCCTGCCATCCACCGCCTGCCCTGCTCTTCCCAGGCAGAACGGCACAGCCCTGTCCTGCTTTCCCTGCTCTGCCCCCAGCTGGGGGTGAAACCGGAGCAGATTGTGGAGCTGGAATTATGCCTGGCGGATACACAGCCAGCGGTGAGTAAAGGCAGGAGCTTCCCTCTGCCTGCACACAACGTGCCCGCGGGCTGACACTACACAGGTTTTGCCTGGCACACTTCTGCTGCCTGGGGCGTGCCAGGGCCGGGAGCTGAGCGTGCTGAGAGGAGGCAGCTCCTGAGGGGTGGAGATGAAGGGACTGGGAGGGGGACAGGTATTTTTAGTGACCCAAAGCCTCTGCCCTGCTCCTACTGACTCTCTGCCTGCAGACGTTGGGTGGTGCCTTCGACGAGTTCATCTTCTCCCCACGCCTCGACAACCTGCACAGCTGCTACTGTGCCCTGCAGGTGAGCAGGAGGGGGAAAGGAGCCTGGGGTCACAGCATGGCCCCCGTGATCCCCGTCTCGTTTTAGCAGCACCGTGTTCCTATGGGATGGGTCTGGCTTGTTGGAGGAACTGGGGTTGGATGGGGGTTGCCTCCTTTGCTGGGTGTGTGGGGTTCCCAGCAGCTCCCAGGGGTGAGTCCTGCTCTCACTGGGCAATGTGTGTACCTACAGCTCCCTTCCTTGGTGCTTTGGGCTCTCCCGGGAAAGCTTCTGCAGACCCAGTGCTGAGCTTCCCAGGATGGGTTGGCAGTCAGGCTGCCTTCCTTTCTCCTGTAACCCTGCAGGCTTTGATTGACTCGTGCACAGCACCCTCCTCCCTCTCCCAGGAGCCCAACGTGCGCCTCATCGCGCTCTATGACAATGAGGAGGTGAGCGAAGGGCACAGCCGTGGGGTGGCTGGCACGCGGAGGGACTCTTTGCTCTCCCCTGGCTATGCCTAGCAGGGGGTAGATCCCAGGGCGGGTTTGCTGAACCTACCATGGAGCATGGCCCAGGCAGGGGCTAGAGAGCACTGGTGTGGCTGGAAGCTGCTCTGCTGGCTTTGGGGAGCTGGCTCCTGGGGTGCCATGGGGTTGCACCACGTGGGTCGTGCTGATGGCGGTCCCTGACAGGTAGGGTCGGAGAGCGCTCAGGGCGCAGAGTCCCTGCTGACGGAGCTGGTGCTGCGCCGGATCTCGGCATCACCGCAGAACCTGACAGCCTTTGAGGAGGCCATGGCCAAGTCCTACATGATCAGCGCCGATATGGCCCACGCTGTGCACCCGAACTACGTGTGAGTAGTTTGAGCAGTGCCGCAGGCCAGGACAGCCTGCCCTGCCGGCTGCCAGGATGTGTCCCTGTCATTCCCCAGAGAGGACAGACAGTCCTTGTTGCAGCAGGGAGGGAGGGCTGTGACATGAAACTCCTTCTCTTTTGCAGAGACAAGCATGAGGAGAATCATCGACCAGCCTTTCATAAGGTGAGGGCAACCCAATGGCACTCTGATGGGAGATGTTTGTCTCGCAGCATGATTGGGCTGTGCCACATGTCTGGTGTTAAACATTTGGGACCGCAGCCTTGGCCCTGGAGCCCTTCCCTACTCTGAGCTGGGGCTGTCCCGTGGCAGGGCTGACCCTGTCCCCACGGACCACCCAGGAAGGGGAGAACAGGCTGGTGGGCTGGGGCAGGACGGCATTCCCTGGGCACGGGTGTTTCCAGAGCCACTGACTGTCCCCAGTGCCAATTGTGGGCCTGCGGTGCCTTCCCTTGTGCAGGGCCCCGTCATCAAAGTGAACAGCAACCAGCGCTACGCCTCCACAGCTGTCACCGAGGCCGTCATCCGGGACATTGCTGGTCGCGTGGGTGTCCCTCTGCAGGTGAGTGGGGTTAGACAAGCCCTCCATGAATGCTACCAGCTTGGGCCACGGCTCTGCCCCTGCCAGATCCCCACCCCTCAGTTACTGTGTCTGTCCCCATTGTGCACTGCCCACGACTCTGGGGCTCCAGCTCTGGGGCTGCCTCAGGGAACGGGCTCGGGACAGGAGGGGAGGGCCTGGCCTGGGTGTGTCCTGTCTCTGGGGGATTTTGCACCTTGGCTTGGGGCTGGTGCTGCTTCCCTCTCCCAGGTTGCCTCCCTTCACACCTGGGGGCCTATGTGGGAGGCTGAGGGGCAGCACGGGGAGCTGCTGAGGCCATGTCCCTGTGCAGGAGTTCATGGTGCGCAATGACACACCCTGTGGCACCACCATCGGCCCCATTCTGGCCTCCCGCCTGGGGCTGCGCGTGCTGGACATCGGCTGCCCACAGCTGGCCATGCACTCCATCCGGGAGATGTGCTGCACCTCGGGGGTGCTCCAGAGCATCACCCTCTTCAAGGTGAGCCCCGTGTCCCCCACTTTGTGCTGAAGCCCCCTCCCTGCTGCTCCCCATCTCCCGCATCCCCCTGTCCCCATCCAGCCTCCGCCTGGGGGATGAGTCCGGCCATCCTGCCGGGTTCCCCACCCCACTGGAGCAGTACAGGTACCAGCTGCTTCTGGAGGTGCCCCCCTCGCATCCCAGCCTTCCCTGGTGACTGCCATCCCCAAACGGTTCCTATGGCAACTGGCACTAGCCTTGAGTCAGTGATGGGTTACTATGGCGACGCAGTCCTGTTTTCTGTGCGTAGCTGTCTGCTATGACGCCACGCACGTAATTCTAGGGGGAGCTGGTGCCTGCCCCTGCCTGTCCCCCCACCCAGCCTACCCTGACAGCCTGTCTCCTTCCAGGGCTTCTTCGAGCTCCTGCCGGCAGTCAGCAGCAACCTGGTGGTCGACTGAGCACAGCATGGGGGGAGCGGCTGGGGATTCAGCCCTGGGGCATTAAAGCGTCTCTGTCTGAGCAGCGAGTGGTCCATGAGTGGGGCGCGGTGGTGAACCTGAGTTCCCTGGGGACTCCCATGGCTCCCACCTCTGCGCTCCCCTGGGGATGGGAGTGGGATCTGTTCACCTGCCCACAGCCATGGTGGGTGGGGGTACCAGGGGTCCCAGGCAGAAAGTGGCTCTGTCCCTGCCAGGGAAAATGTCCCCTGCCTCCTGCAGTTCTGGTGCTGCCCCTGGCCCCAGGGGAGGGAGGAGGGAGCTGTGCTGCCATGGCTGTGCTGTCCTGGTGCCACCGTCCCCTGCCCGCCCTCCAGGTGCAGCTGCTCCCTGCTGCCGGGGCCCTGCCCGGGGCAGGGGTGTTCCTTGCGGGCACCAGTTGGGGTCCGGGGCTGCCCGCGCCTCTCCTGCCCTTCCCGGGGCGGTGCCGTGGGGCGGGGCTGTGAGGGTGTGGCCCAGCGCTCGGTGTTTATTGGGCTCTTCTCAGGGGCGTGGCCCGCGGGGGAGCCAGTGAGGCCGCAGGGCTGGGAACGGGCAGGTGGTGATTGGTGGAGGTGCTGTCGGCGCGGTGGCACACCTCCGGGGGGCGTGGTTCGCCTCCAGGGAGGCTACGATTGGTGCGGTGCTAGGCTGTCTCCCCCTGGGGCGCGACGTAATTGGCCTCGCTCGAGAGCAGGGGGGCGTGAGCCCGACGTGGGGGGGAAATAAGCCCAGGTCTCTGATTGGCTGTGGTGCAGGGGGGCGTGGCGCGGCAGCAGTGGAACTTGCGCTATTGGCGGAGAGGCGGTGGTGGGCGGGGCGCGCGGCGCGGCGGGGCGCGGGTTGGCGGCGGCGGCGGGGGCGCGGCCGGCGGGTGCGCCATGGTGCGGCCGTGAGCGGAGCATGGGGCGGCGGCTGCTCCGGGCGTTTCTCTGCCTCCTCCTCCTGGCCGGCCGCGGGCTGCTGCGGGACGGCGGCGCCTCCGCTACCGCTACCGCCGCGCACGGTGAGACCGGGGCCCTGGGCAGGGCGGCATCCCCGGGCCGCGCGGGGGCTGGGGGAACGCTTCCCGGGGACCGGCTAGTTCTGTCACCGCTGCCGTGGATGCTGTCACGGTGCGCAGCGGCAAGCCCGGCCCCCGACAGAGAGCGGGAGAGGGCAGTCTGGTACCGGTACCGCGGGTGTGTCCCTGGCATAAGGGGGCGGCTCTCTTCCGGGGCTGCCGGTGGTCCCTGGGCACCCCGCGGGCGGGACGGTTGCTGCCGCTCCTGGGCCGGTTGGACGGGACGGGAGCAGTGCGATGGCCTCTCCGAGACCCTGCCCGGGGCAAAGCTGATGCCTGGGGCCGCCGCACGGGTAGGGCGCCTGAGGCAGTGGCCCCGAGCGGTGGTTCCCTCTGGGACCCTGGCGCCTTTAGCCTCTCTCCGCCAGTAAGCACGGCCCGGCCCGCGACCTGAGGCCGGGCAGATGCACCTGCTCTCCTCTAGCTCGGCCCGTGCCCCTCCGTCCGGGGCTCTCGGGGACCTGGGTGCTGCTGCCGGTAGGAGAGCTGCAGCTCCCCCGCACGGCACGGCCACAGCGACCGCTGACTCACTACCGGTGGCCCGGGACTGCTGCGTTCCTCGTCCTCCGGCGGGCCCGGGAGCGCCGGGACGGGTCCGGCCGCACCGCGGAGGCTCCGCCATCTCCGGGAGTAGGGGGGGATGGTGCCGGAGCGGCTGCAGCCGAGACCCGTCCTGCCCGCGGGAGCCTCCCGGCGCTGGTGCCGCCGCCCCTCCTGGCGGAGCGGGACGTCCCGGCGGGCGGAGGCTGCACCGCTTCAGCACCGCGGACAGCGCCCGCCGGCCCAGCCCTGCCATCCCCCCCACGGCTCCTGCCGCCCCCCGGGGTCGCCCCTCGGCGGCGGGGTCGTGTGCCCCGCACCTGCCTCAGCCCCCTCCCCGGGGGAGCGGGCCCGTGGGTGGCCGGGTTTCGGGGACCCCCATCCCCTCTTGCCCCTTCCCACGCGGCGGGCTCGGCGGGCCCCTCCCTCCCCTCCCCCCGGTTGTTTTCTCGTTCCTTCCTCGCCATCCGGGGCTGAGTCATCGCCTGCTGCCGTCTCGCTGCTGACGGTCTTGGACCGAAACGGGGGGGGAGAGGAAGGGGGAAGCCGCCCCCCGCCCAAATGCTGCCCCCCGGAGGGAGGGGAGAGACACGTTCCCCCCCACGCCCTGCTGTATGTGTGCTTTGGGGTCCTCCTCACAGGGAAAGTGGGTCCCCGATGTCACAGGGTCCAGGGCTGTGTCCCTGTCTCGTAGTGCCACATGTGGGAGGGCAACAGACATGGTCTTGCAGGTCTCTTCCTCCTCAGCTTTCCCTTCCTAACTCCTGGCACCCCAAAAAATTCCTCCAGGCCTCCTCCCGCTCCCCAGAGCCAGGGCAGGCTCCCATCACAGCCCCCATCTTGGCTGTGTACAGAAGGCTGTACACAGAAGGCTGGCACCAAGGCCCTGCCCTGGGCTACCAGGCTGTGCCCCCCCACCCCCTTGCACCATCACCACATTTCTCCTTTCTGGAGAGTGGGGGTCCCCAAGCAGCTGGTGATGAACAACCCCACTTGGGTGCTGTGCTGACTGGCCTGTCTGTCTGTCTGTCTGTCCCAGGCTGCCTGTTTGACCGGAGGCTGTGCTCCCCCCAGGAAGTGTGTGTGCAGGGTAGGTGGCTAGTGGGGGTGCAGGAACCCCTTCTTCCTTCCCAAGGGAGTGGGGAGGGCACAGGGCTGCCTTGCAGGGAAACTTGGGGTGCAATGTGGGGGGACATGGCAGGTGAAAGGTGCAGCTGTGTCTGGAGACCCTCACCCCAGGGTGTTCATCTTTCTGCCCCCCCCACCTCCTCTCTGTTGCAGATGGGCTCTTTGGGCAGTGCCAGGTGGGCTCCGTGCAGGACAGACCCTACTTCCAGGTCACCTCTCCCGTGCTCCAGCGCCTGCAGGATGTCTTGCGGCATCTCATGGCACAAGGTGAAGGGGGGACCGTGGGGGGAGTCACTGCGGCCCGGTGGGGACAGAGGTGCTGGGCAGCACTGGGGCTGCCTGGGGTCCTACTGGCCCAGGGGCCAGGGCGGGCTGAGGAGGGGTCAAGCTGATTCTGGGAGGAACAGGGCCAAACCCAGGCAGTGGGACACAGGATCAAGACACAGGGTGGCCTCCTGTGCACTTGACCAGTGGTTCCCAGGCCTCCTCCGTGTCTCACAGCCCCCTCCTGTGGCAGGGCTCTCGTGGCAGGACGGCATCACCCAATATGTGATCTCGCAGGAGATGGAGCGCATCCCCCGCCTGCGTCCCCCACCCTCACTGGAGCCAGTGGCCAGGGACAGGTAGGGCAGCACCAGCCGCCAGCAAGCAGGGTGGCCAGGGCTTCACCTCGCAAATGGGGTTCTGGGGGGAACCTCCCACCGACCCAGGTGAGTCACCCCAGCACTGTTTCCTTCCAAGGTTCCTGCCCCCCCGCAGCTCCCCCCGTCGAGCCCCGCTCCCCGTGGACCCTGGCCTGCCCCCGGCTCAGCATCTGGGCCAGCCCCCACCCCTGCTGCCCTCCCCCCTGCTGCAGCGGTACCTGGAGCACCTCCTGCTGTCCCCCCCACCCCAGCTGGGCTACGAGGAGGCTCTGCTCAACCCCTACTCCTACCACAAGGTAAGCCATGGGGGCGAGCCCCCTTCCCTCTGGTGGAAACGTAGAGATGGGCAGGGGGCTGCTGCATGGCAGCTGCAAACTGCACCCTCCTTCTGATGGTGCTGGGTGCCCTCCAGCTCTGGGGTGCTCTGCCATGGGGTGGCAGGGGCCCTGCGAAGTTTGACCACGGCAGTTCTGTGCTTTGGTTGCAGTTCGGCTACCAGGATGGCTCTTACCAGCTCCCCAGCAGCTCAGCCCGGCAGAGCCCCGAGACCCCCTCGCTGCTGGGCAGGGTCCCTGCCCAGGCCCTTTTTGGGGCTGGCCCTGTGTCCTCCTATGGCGGGCAGCCAGGAACGGACGGGGGCCATCTCTTCCAGGATTTGGGCATGCTTTCACTGCCCAGAGAGAAAGCCATCCGCCCAGACCCTGCCAGCGCCAGGCTCCAGCACAACTTGCGGCTCTCCGGTGACTACAGGGACATGGAGGAGAGGGAGCAGCCAGCGCCCTTGGCCGCCCAGCCACCCCCTGCACAGACAGGTACCATGTCCTCCATACAGGCACTAGCCCTCACCCTCATCCTGTCCCCACAGCCGTGTCCCT
>VZTO01016459.1:18504-30095 GCA_013400615.1 Syrrhaptes paradoxus | reverse complement strand
GAAGGCTGGCACCAAGGCCCTGCCCTGGGCTACCAGGCTGTGCCCCCCCACCCCCTTGCACCATCACCACATTTCTCCTTTCTGGAGAGTGGGGGTCCCCAAGCAGCTGGTGATGAACAACCCCACTTGGGTGCTGTGCTGACTGGCCTGTCTGTCTGTCTGTCTGTCCCAGGCTGCCTGTTTGACCGGAGGCTGTGCTCCCCCCAGGAAGTGTGTGTGCAGGGTAGGTGGCTAGTGGGGGTGCAGGAACCCCTTCTTCCTTCCCAAGGGAGTGGGGAGGGCACAGGGCTGCCTTGCAGGGAAACTTGGGGTGCAATGTGGGGGGACATGGCAGGTGAAAGGTGCAGCTGTGTCTGGAGACCCTCACCCCAGGGTGTTCATCTTTCTGCCCCCCCCACCTCCTCTCTGTTGCAGATGGGCTCTTTGGGCAGTGCCAGGTGGGCTCCGTGCAGGACAGACCCTACTTCCAGGTCACCTCTCCCGTGCTCCAGCGCCTGCAGGATGTCTTGCGGCATCTCATGGCACAAGGTGAAGGGGGGACCGTGGGGGGAGTCACTGCGGCCCGGTGGGGACAGAGGTGCTGGGCAGCACTGGGGCTGCCTGGGGTCCTACTGGCCCAGGGGCCAGGGCGGGCTGAGGAGGGGTCAAGCTGATTCTGGGAGGAACAGGGCCAAACCCAGGCAGTGGGACACAGGATCAAGACACAGGGTGGCCTCCTGTGCACTTGACCAGTGGTTCCCAGGCCTCCTCCGTGTCTCACAGCCCCCTCCTGTGGCAGGGCTCTCGTGGCAGGACGGCATCACCCAATATGTGATCTCGCAGGAGATGGAGCGCATCCCCCGCCTGCGTCCCCCACCCTCACTGGAGCCAGTGGCCAGGGACAGGTAGGGCAGCACCAGCCGCCAGCAAGCAGGGTGGCCAGGGCTTCACCTCGCAAATGGGGTTCTGGGGGGAACCTCCCACCGACCCAGGTGAGTCACCCCAGCACTGTTTCCTTCCAAGGTTCCTGCCCCCCCGCAGCTCCCCCCGTCGAGCCCCGCTCCCCGTGGACCCTGGCCTGCCCCCGGCTCAGCATCTGGGCCAGCCCCCACCCCTGCTGCCCTCCCCCCTGCTGCAGCGGTACCTGGAGCACCTCCTGCTGTCCCCCCCACCCCAGCTGGGCTACGAGGAGGCTCTGCTCAACCCCTACTCCTACCACAAGGTAAGCCATGGGGGCGAGCCCCCTTCCCTCTGGTGGAAACGTAGAGATGGGCAGGGGGCTGCTGCATGGCAGCTGCAAACTGCACCCTCCTTCTGATGGTGCTGGGTGCCCTCCAGCTCTGGGGTGCTCTGCCATGGGGTGGCAGGGGCCCTGCGAAGTTTGACCACGGCAGTTCTGTGCTTTGGTTGCAGTTCGGCTACCAGGATGGCTCTTACCAGCTCCCCAGCAGCTCAGCCCGGCAGAGCCCCGAGACCCCCTCGCTGCTGGGCAGGGTCCCTGCCCAGGCCCTTTTTGGGGCTGGCCCTGTGTCCTCCTATGGCGGGCAGCCAGGAACGGACGGGGGCCATCTCTTCCAGGATTTGGGCATGCTTTCACTGCCCAGAGAGAAAGCCATCCGCCCAGACCCTGCCAGCGCCAGGCTCCAGCACAACTTGCGGCTCTCCGGTGACTACAGGGACATGGAGGAGAGGGAGCAGCCAGCGCCCCTGGCCGCCCAGCCACCCCCTGCACAGACAGGTACCATGTCCTCCATACAGGCACTAGCCCTCACCCTCATCCTGTCCCCACAGCCGTGTCCCTCATGGCTCAGGCTCTCCCTCTCTTTGGCTTCATGCCCACAGGCAGCACATCCCCCGACCCCACCTGCCCCAGCTGCTGTGTCCCTGCCCCTGGTCCCCACACAGATGCAGGACATCTGACCTGATGCTGTGTCCTCTTGCAGATGCTGCCCTGAAGAGACTGGCCTCCCTCCTGGCCAGTTACGGCCTGGGGCTGCCGGAGCTGAGCCCCCAGCAGCTGAGCAGCCTCTCCACCCTCCTCCAGCTGCTCCAGAGCTCTGGTGAGCCAGCTGTGGGGACAGGGCGTGCAGGGGCTGGCAGGAGTGGGTGCCAGCGTGCCCTGTTTCAGGGTAGGGGGTGTTGTCTCTCAGGGCGGGTGCTGCAGGAGCTTTGACTTTCTCCTTGCCAGGTGTTGCTGGCCCGGAAGTGCCCACAGCCAAACGAGTGGGCTTGCAGCAGGGTGGTGCTGGAGGAGGTGCCACAGTGCAGGTGTGATGTGTGTGCTTGGGGGGGTGGCAGTCCCCCAGAGTTCTCCTTGGAGGTTCCAGCTCCTCCCTTTCCCTCTCTCCAGGTGACAGAAGGGGACATGCAGCGTGCAGACAAGCCAGTGCCCCCTTCTTCTACAATGCCACCCCCCAAAATCCTAGCCAGCAGCACCCTAGGGGATGGGCTGAGGGACAGGGCAACATCCTTGCCACCCCCCCAGGCTGAGCCGCAGCAGGGGCATGGGGGGAACACACTCAGCTCGGGGAAGCAGATCACAGTGGAGAAGAAGAGCTACATGGAAACGAAGGACAGTGGGGCACAGCGGAGCACACGGCCACCGGATGAGTATGGCTACATCATCACGGACCAGAAGTGAGAGCCGGGGTCGGGCAGGGAAATGTGCATGTGTGGATGGGGTGTACCCCTCCAAACCAGTGGCTGGCTGTCACAGCTCTCATGTGCTTGGCTGAAGCCTGTTTGGGTCTGCAGCGGGGTCATCTCCCCCATCTCCTCCACCCCACAGCCCCTGTTCCCACCCCAAAGCCTTCCTCTCAGCCCACACCAAGGCTAGAGCTTGCTACTGTGGGACAGGAGGCTGGGACAGGCTCAAACAAGTGTTTGCACAACTGCCTCTGGGCACACTCATGTGCAAGGGGGGGGTCAGCTCACCCCCATCACCACACGTTCCCATGTGCTTACCTCCTGCCCACGCTGACACCCCTGCAGCCAGCACCGCCTTTGCTCCACACACAGGACTGCCAGGCTTGTCCATCCTCCTTCCCTAGCCGTGAGGAGTGTGGGCTTGCCCCTAGCACACAGTCCTTACCCTGCCACTGTCCCCACAGGCCCCTAGGGCTGGCTGCTGGTGTGCAGCTTCTGGAGCTCCTCGCCAAGCATCTGCACCTCTCCACAGCCAGCTTCATCAACATCAGGTGAGGGCTGCGGGGCCATGGGGTGCTGCTGTCGTAGCCACCCCAGGTAGGGGGTCAGGAGGGACCGGGCTACATTGGGGATGGGGTCTGCACTTACCAGTTTGACACTGTGTGCCCCCCTCCCTGGTAGTGTCGTGGGCTCTGCACTTACTTTCCGCATCCGGCAGAACCCCCTGAACCTCTCGCTGGCGGACGTGGCCAACCAGGCTGGTGAGTTGGTCAGGGGTCCCTCGGTCCGGCCCCCCTTTCCTTCCCTGCCAGCTGTGGGATGCCCTTCCCAGGGGCTGGGAGAAGGGAACTCCCACCATACATCCCAGTGCCCTTGGCTGAACTAGGGAGCTGGCATGGGGTGAGCGGCTGTAGGGGATGTCCCTTGGGGGGGTTTATTGGGTGGAGGGAATGCACCCCTCTGATCATCTCCTCTCCATCCACAGAGCAAGTGAAAGCAGAGCTGGAGGCAGAGCTGGGCCTGAAAATTGTGCAGACAGGAGTGGGAGAGGTAGGAGTAAGGCATGCCTGTCCCTCGGGGCTGGGGCTGACGCCACGTATAAGCATGCTGTGCCCAAGCCCAGAGTGTGTCCTCGTGCATGCGCAGTCCCTGTGGGTCTATGGGGCAGCTGGGGTGCAGAGGGCTCTGGGCAGTGTTTGGGCTGCTGTGCTGGTGACAGAGTTGGGTTATCTGGGATGGGCCAGAGCAGGACAGCTCCAGTGACCCCCTTCCACCCAGCAGCGTGCTGCTGCCCAGACACCTGCACTCCCAGGGCATTCATCTCTTTCTAAAATAAAAGCTCTGCAGGGTTTGAAGGCAGTTTCAGAGGGTCTCCCAGAGGCTTTCCCCCCTCCATCCAAGACCAGGGGTGCTGCAGAGTTCATCCCTACCCTCTCCTCCCTCCAGCCTGAGCACCCCATCCTAGCTGTTGCCTGGGTACCCCAGCACTGGGCTGTGCCCCAAGACCACTGGAGACCACGGCTAGGCAGGCAAAATGCCATCGTGCCCCCAGGGACAAGCAGAGCGACTGAAGGCAGGGATGGAACAGGAGGCTCGAGCGGGGCTCCCCCTCCCTGTGCTCCTCTGGGGATCCTCAGGAACAATCCCCTAGGAGGGGAGCAGCGGCTGGAGATGGGGATCCAAGCCGGGGGACGGGAAGTGGTGCAGCACATCCCCAACCTGGGGTCCCTGTTTCCCACCCTCCTGCTCCGTGGTCGGAGCTGTGGGCAGGGAGGAAGGAAGGGGGGACCTTGGAGGGGGTGGCCTGACCGAGGAGACAACCTGTCTCCATCAGCAACATGTGGAGTGTCGCTATGGCAATGCCTTTTGGTGTGGCAAGTGGCAGGAGCTGGGAGAGATGGCAGAGATGACGGAGATGGGGCTCAGGGGAGGCTGAAGCAGCTTTGCGAGTCCTCTTCTGCACAGACCTCCCCAGTCCAGACCAGCTTGTGCTTCTCCTTCATCCCTCCTGGGCTCTGAACTCACTGGGACTGGTGCAATATTTGGGGAAGGAGGGATGCAGAGAGGCAGGGGGGCAGCAGGGCCTGGGCAGGCCTTGGGAGGGAGGTCCCTTCTGTCCCCCCAGCCCTGCTGACACCTTCCAACACCTCCAGGGGCTGCAGGGCTGCTCCTGCATGGGTGCCCCAGGGAGCTGCGGGCTGCTGGCCCTGCGGACAACCCTGGTACTGCCAGAGCAGCCCTCAGGCGCTGGGGCTGAGGGGGCTGGGGGCAGGCAGCAGTGGGGACCCCTGGGAGGGGGCATCCCCAGACTATGATGCTGATGATATAGGTGACATGATGCAGTGTTCCCTCAGTAACCTCATCAGGCTCGTGGCCAATGGGAGGCTGTGGCAATGAGGTAATGCTGGGCTCTGGTGCATCATTGGGCACAGGGTATTTGGTGGCAGTGATGCCCCCGGAGCCCTGTGCTAACCCAGGGCCTGGCTGGCGGGGATGGGCAGCATCCTGCTGGCCAACAGCTCTGGGACAGGGCCCAGGCGGGTCTCGGCCTTGCAGGGGGTCTCATCCAGCAAGGGTTCAGCACCATCCTGTCCAAGTATGGGACTAGGACGGATTTGGCTGCAAGATGGCGGGGGCTGCTCTGTGGTCCAGCTGCGGACAGCGATGGGGAGGACCTGTCCTCTAGCCAGCGCAGCAGGGATGGGACCAGCCCTCTAGCAGTGCCAGCATGTCACCTACTGTGTCCTGCTATGGAGCAGTGGCCACAGAGGAGAGCCAAGCCCCATTTGGGGAAGTCCCTCGGAAGTGGAGATTGCTGCCTTGGACCCAGCACTGCATTGGCCCAACCTTTGCCATTAACATCTTGGGCTGAATCCAGCTCATTGGCCTCCAGGTGGCTAGGAGCTCATTGAACCCATGCTCCCTGGGGCTTCTGCCTGCCTGGCACAGGGCAGCCCAGGCTGGGGCTGCCCCAGGGAGCTGGGGAGCCGTGAGTCATTGCTGCCCGGGCTCAGCCAGGCTCTGCGCCCTCCTGCAGCCCCAGGGACATGGGTGTGAGCAATGCCCCCTGTGACACACAGGTGGGTGCACCAAACCTCACCCCAGTGACACCAGCTCTGCCCCAGCTGAGGGTGCAGCAACAAGTGCTCTTGCTCTGGTTTAACCTGTAACCACACAAATGTGGTGCAGAATGGGGTCTCTGCCCCACCATCCCCATGCATATGTCCACCGCTAATCCTTGCTTGGCTCTGCCCCCAGCGAAACGAGGCTGCTGCCTACTCGCGCCCATCCCGCTTCGGGGATGGCTTCCACTCAGTGCTGCTGACCTTCATCGCGCTGGCCTGCGTGGCCGGTGTCGCCATCGCAGCTGCCGCAGCCTTCTGCCTCCGGCGCCACACCAAGCAGCGGGAGAAGGAGCGCCTGGCTGCCCTGGGGCCCGAGGGTGCCGCTGACACCACCTTTGAGTACCAGGTGGGACCCCGCGGGATGTGGCACCGCTGTGTCAGCATCGCTCGAGGCGCACGGGGCTGCCCCCAGCAGTGCTGCAGCCAAGTGACAGGCCTCTCGCTGGGGTCCCCCAGGAACTCTGTCGCCAGCACATGGCTTCCAAGTCGCTCTTTGGCCGTGCCGAGGCACCGGCAGCACCGGCAGAGACCTCGCGGGTCAGCAGCGTCTCGTCCCAGTTCAGCGACGCCCCGCAGCCTAGCCCCAGCTCCCACAGCAGCACGCCCTCCTGGTGCGAGGAGCCTGTCCAGTCCAACATGGACATCTCCACTGGACACATGATCCTGGTGAGCCAGCCCGGCAGGGGGACAGTCCCCCTCCCCAGCCCCCTGCGTACCCCCTGGCTGCCAGGCTGACCTCCGCCCCTCTGCCCCAGGCCTACATGGAGGACCACCTCCGCAACCGGGACCGCCTGGCCAAGGAGTGGCAGGCTCTCTGCGCCTACCAGGCTGAGCCCAGTGTCTGCTCCATCGCCCAGAGCGAAGCCAACCTGAAGAAAAACCGCAACTCCAACTACGTGCCCTGTGAGCATCCCAGCCCCTGCAGCACAGGGGTGCTTGGGGCCAAGGCAGGCTGCGGCACAGCTTTGCCCCCAGCTTCCCTGGGTGCTCACTGTCTCCTCTGGTCTCTGTTTCCCCAGATGACCATGTGCGGATCAAGCTGAAAGCTGAGAGCAACCCATCCCGCAGCGATTTCATCAACGCCAGCCCGATCGTGAGTGATGCCTGGGGACTCTGGGATGGAGCCGGGCTCACATCCCTGTGGGTGATAACCACGAGCAGTGTGCTGGCCCCATTGCTCAGATGTGGTTAAAACCCATTTCCTCCAGGCTGTGGTGTCCAAAGCTCCCTCCTCAGCACTCCCATCACCCCTGGAGCATCCCCCTGCTCCTCTGGGTGTCACCGACCCCTGGCCTGAGAGCACACAGTCTGACATCCCCTTTCCCGCTACAGATTGAGCACGACCCGCGGATGCCAGCCTACATCGCCACGCAAGGGCCGCTGTCCCACACCATTGCTGACTTCTGGCAGGTGAGTGTCACTTGGCTGTGCCAGCATGTCAGGGTCCCTCTGGGTGCTGCTCACCAGAGGGGTCACAGCAGCTCAGCTGCCCTCCTGCCTGGGCTGTCACCCAGCAGTGACACCCGCTGTGCCTTGCCTGCAGATGGTTTGGGAGCACGGCTGCACTGTCATCGTCATGCTGAGCCCGCTGGCTGAGGACAGTGTCAAGCAGTGTGACCGCTACTGGCCAGATGAAGGCTCCTCTCTCTACCACATCTACGAGGCAAGCACGCCTGGTAGCCCAGGGCAAGGAGCATCCTCCAGCCCCTGTCCCCCTGAGCACAGACCCCCTGCCCGGCGCTGATGCCTCCCCGCCGCCTCTCTCGGGCAGGTGAACCTGGTGTCTGAGCACATCTGGTGTGAGGATTTCCTGGTGCGCAGCTTCTACCTGAAGAACGTGCAGTCGCAGGAGACCCGCACGCTGACGCAGTTCCACTTCCTCAGCTGGCCAGCCGAGGGCATCCCTGCCACCACCCGGCCCCTCCTTGACTTCCGCAGGTGAGTGCTCACCCGTCATTGGCACTGCCACCGTCCCAAGCCCCGGGGAGCCCGTGGTGGCCCAACCCCAGGGGACTGATGGGCGAGGACATCAGTGCTAGTGTGATGAGGGTTAGGGCTGTGGTATGGACTGGCTGGGGAGGACGTAGGGCTGCTGTGCATGGGGACAAGCAGAACCATCAGGCTCTGGCCAGTTTGGGATGAGGTTTAGCAGAGCTGGATGGTCAAGAAGCCTCCAGCTGAGGTTGCCAGGGCTCTCCAGCCTCCATGGGGATGGGGGGAAGGTGCTCTTCCCAGGAGCTGGGATGGGGAACAGCACTGCCTGGCATGCTCCCCACAGTCATGGGTGCAAGAAGAAACTCCTGGAGCCAGCCTTGACCAGCTGTGGCCCATTGCTCCCCATGCCCTACAGCCAGCAGAGGGTCCCCAGCTAGCCTAGGGAGAGGACTGTGGGTCCAGGACTGCTCCCAGAGGTTTGCAGGCAGTGCCTTCTCGCTTGCTGGAGTCCCTGGGGGGTGGTGGGCTCCTGCCAGGGGCTGGCTGGTCACTGTCCCCAGGCCATGTGGGCCAGGGACCCTGCTTAGGGCAGTGAGGGCTCCCTGAGCACATTGCGCTCCTCTCTGCACCGCTCACACTCTGTCTGTCTGTCTCTCTCTCTCTCTCTCGCAGCTGCCGGCGTCATTTTTGTGATTTGCAGCTAGTAATCTGGCTCCAGTTGCATAGTCACAAAAGTGATCGTTGGCAGCCGTGCCTGCTGCATGGAGCTTGCCAGGAGCCCTGCCGGCGCCTGGCCCCCAGCTTTGTGCCCCACTGGACCAGAGCTGCTCCCTCCGGGGGTCCTGCTGCTGCTCCCCTCCCCAGGCTGGGCACCCAAGGAGCCAGGCTTCTCTCCCTGCCCTGGCCTCTTTCCACCCGTGGTCCCTGTCTCATGCCCAGCACGGCTGAGGAGGCAGGAGGAGCCATGTGCTGAACCCCCAGGGCCACACCATGGGGTGCCTGCTGCCCCCCTGGCTCGGCACAGCGAGGGGCACCCCATGCAGCCTTGTTCCCAGCATGGCAGGGTGCTGACCCGCTCCCTCTTGTCCTTGCAGGAAGGTGAACAAGTGCTACCGTGGTCGCTCCTGCCCTATTATCGTGCACTGCAGGTACGGCCGGGGATGAAGGCAGGGGAGGGGCTGGGTGGGGGGCAGCAAGTGCTGCCCATGGCCAATCCCTGGAGCCCATCCCCCTGCTCCACCTCTGTGTCTTGCAGTGATGGTGCTGGCAGGACTGGGACATACATCCTCATTGACATGGTCCTGAACCGAATGGCTAAAGGTAGGTGCAGGGCAGCACTGCTTCTGCCCTGGCTGGGGGGCGTGGGGCAGTGTGCTCACCCCATGGACCCCCTCCTTGTACCCTTCTCCTGCTCTGCCCCAGGGGTGAAGGAGATAGACATAGCTGCTACCCTGGAGCACATCCGTGACCAGCGCCCCGGCATGGTGCAGACCAAGGTACCCTTCCCGCCACCGACTGGGGCTCCCTTCCCTCCCTGAGTGCCCCCAAGGCCAGATTCGCAGGGACCCTCATGCCCCCTCCTCTGATCCCGCAGGACCAGTTTGAGTTTGCACTGACAGCCGTGGCCGAGGAAGTGAACGCCATCCTGAAGGCGCTGCCGCAGTGATGGCCAGGAGCCCACCCTCTGTCTCCCCCTGTGCCCCCCAGCTTCCTGCGCTCTCCTCACCCTGCCCGCCGGGCTGCTGTCCCTGTACAATGCTGTCTGTGCTCCTGGCTCTGTCCCCCCCTGCCTCTCCCCAGGGACACATAGCTCAGCCCTTCTCTCTGCCAGGGGGCAGAACCCCATTCCCCGCCCCCCCGTCACCACAGAGGGGACTGGGCTTGTGTCCCCTGTCCCCTGCAGAAGAGGGGACCAGGTGCTGCTGCTGGGAGAGGGCTGTGGAACCCCCAAGCTGTTTGCCTGCACCCCAACCTCCTCGTCCTGCATCACCCCCCTCCCTCTCTGCACCAGAGCTGGGGGCAGGACCAGGCAGGGGCTCCCTACAGTTGGGGGGTACTGGGTGGAGGGGGGCCTGGCCCAGCCCCTGGTCCCCTCTGTGTGCTCCCCACCTCATCACTTGAGCAGAAGATAAATTTCTAGAGAAATATAATTTTGTATCTTGATGTGAATAAAGTTCTCGTGTCACGTTCGTGCAGCTGCAGCCAGGCCTGGCCTCTGACTCTGCGTATGTTGGGGGTGGGGGGGGGCACATATTGGCCCCCAGGGCCTGGGAGTGATGCTGGGAGACTAGCACAGGGAGCGTCCCCCCCCAAACCACCCCCTCCCTGCAGGAGGGCAGCCAGCACTCCACAACTGCTGGACCCCCACAGCAGGGACCACCTTCCCCCTCCCAAAAAGCAGAGAAGGGGTTCCCCTGCCACCCCCACCCCAGACACCCACAGCAGCAGCTACTGCAAACAGGTTTATTGATAGCTGTCAGCAGAAGGGGGTCAGGGAGGGGTGGGCTGCAGGGTGGAGGGGGAAGAGCCAGGCCCCCGGGCTGAGTCCAGCCTTGCAGCCCCTCCCTGCCTGCTGCCAGCACCCCCAGCAGCCTAATCTACAGCAACCCCCCTTCAGACACTTCTCCTCCAGCCCCCCATCACCCTGCTCCCCCCCACCTCATGGCACCCAGAGCATCCCCCTCTGGGCCCCCCCAGGTATTGCTCAGCCATAAGCCTTGTTGTGCCTCCCCCCCACCCCGGTCCCATGGAGCCAGAGGGTGCTGGGGAAAGGGGGTGACAGGGGGTGGCCGTGCAGGGACAAAGCGGAGTCCTGGCTGGGACAGCCTCCGTGGGTGTGTGCGGTCCCCGGGCGCAGCAGCCTCAGAACACACCTGGGGAGACAAGCGGAGGGGGGGACACACAACGGAACCATGAAACCCTCCTTGGCCCAAGGCTGGGAGGGGCAGGGAAGGAGGAAGGCCCCAGGAGGGGAGAGCCAAGGCAGGACCGTGAGCATCACTGAGGGTCACTGCTGCTGCAGGAAGCAGGGAAGGACAGTGTCCCCAGGCCAAGGTGGAGGGAAGGGGGTGACCAGGCAGGGTCTGCGATGGGGGGCTGGAGAAGGGATACAGGGAAGAAAGACAGCATCCAGAAGGGAAGAGACAAGACACAAGGCACCAAGCAGATCCCATGCATCCCCCCCCTCTTTGCAAGGAGGCAGAGCCTGACCCAGGACCCCCAGCCTGGGCAGGGGCAGGCAGCAGCTGGGGGGGCACCAGCCAGACCCCCGCCTGTCTGTACAGCAGGCAGGGAGAGAGGAGCGGGCAGAGCCCATGGTCACCCCAGACCCCCAGGAGCTAGGACTGGGAGCATCCCCTCTTCCCAGGACCCCACCAGCCACAACCCCCAAACCTGGCAGCCCCCGCACCGGGGTGCCCCCCAGCTACCCACCCACCTGAGCAGCAGCAAGGAGGCAGGGCCGGAGAGACCCCCTCCCTTGCTGGGGGAGGCAGGAGCTGAGCCCCCGGCTAAGAGACCCCAGCCCCCCTTTCCTCCCCCCTGCCCGAGGAGGGGGCACAACTCCAGCCTCACGCTCAGAGCAGAGGGCAGTGCCACTGCTTTGCTTTGGGGGCAGTTTCACGTCCCACTGTGGTGGGGCTGCTAGCCCCTGGTGGCTCCCGCTCCAGCCCCCCTTGGGGACTGCGGGCTCTGTGGGCAGAGGAGGGGGTGCCAGGGCTGCCCCCCGGTGCTGGTGGGGCACTGGGGCCATGCCCACCTGCTTGGTGGTGCCCCGCGGCCTCCATCTCGGAGAGGCTGTAGGCCATGGCCAGCTGCAAGTCCTCGTCCTCATCCTCGCTGTCCGTGTAGAGGCAGACGGGCGAGGAGCTCGGGGGGTGGTGCGGGGCAGGCGGCGGGGGTGAGGGG